>JTDE01000735.1:43121-56449 GCA_014338405.1 Paragonimus skrjabini miyazakii
TCCGTTCTGTTTTTGTTAATGATTGCATCGACCAAGACCATGGTCATTTGGCAACTAATCTGCTCCTCTTTTCACCAACTTGGGTGTTTGTGATCTTCTACCTACTCTTTTCTTGGGCTTTGCTGGTGTATTGAATGATGAGTCGTCTGTCTGATCTTTTCGTAGTTCAACTTTGAGTTTTGTTTTTGTGTGGTGTTGTAGCTAATTCATGTTACGTTTAATGATTTTACATCACCGGTTTGTGTGTTACGTAACCCGAGTGGCATAATCACATGTAACACCATTCGGATTTGTGCTAGCCAGCCTGCCGTTATCTGTTTTCACCTGATCGTTTGAGGATATTTCACACAAAGTGAACATTGCGAAGAACTCAGCTTCTCACCCACAGTAGAATCATCTGTGAGCCACTGTTACCGTGGTTTCTTCGTACACTGTAGAGTCTCTGGAAGAGTGTAGATGATCGGGAACTGTTAATGAATAGGGTAGAAGCTCAGTTCTCTTCAAGAACACAAAAGGGCTAAACATTGTCACAACATGATCAAAGTGTTCATTTGTCAAACTTCACCCGGAAACAAGTGACCGGTTTCACTCTCGTTGTACCTCAATGAGGTATTCGTAATCATTAACTTTCAATTTTATAAGGTCCTTGCTGTCCGTTGAGTGTATCCTTCAATGAAAACGTTTCCTTGAAGTAACAGTTGTTTCAATGAACTATCCATAAATGTTCAAGTGTTCAAGGTGAGTTAAACTTCCACGCCACGAGTCTGTACTCACCACGTTGTTCATGCAACATCCTCAGGCAAATTCACATTCACTAGCCCCTCGCAGAGTTGATGGTACTGTTTCTCAAGGTGACAGAACTGTTAGGGCGCCCACCCTGTGACCGTCCCAGGGCGCCTCCGTCGAGAGAAAGAAGGAAAACACCACTCGACTCAGTCCGAACTAGTGGAGCTGTCCAAATTGGTTGAGACTTTTTATACCGCTATGCTCATGTGCGATCCTAACTCTTTCTCATGATGTGGTGGGAATGTGTGGTCATGACGTGCCCTATAAATACCTTGTACTTGTCGCCCTAGCCTCACCCAGTTTTGTAGCGGAACAAAGCTTCTTATTTTGAACGCGTCTTTTGGCTTGCCTTGGGAGCGAATACGGGACAGTCGCGGTACTATTCGGGACCGAGATTTTCGTGTGAATTATTACCGGGACGAGAATCCGATTTTATCGAGCGCACCACTATACCGAGATCGAACCAGCGTATCGTTTAGGAGGGTTTAGAACAAGAACAAAATTCCATGTTTGAGGCAACAGTATGGTCGATGCCTAAACAGTCATTTCCTTAGGAGAGTTGGCATATGTTCATCGATCAATAGACAGAACCTTGAACACCGATGATTTGACATCTTGACAATAGAGACTTGAAAAAACCGGTTAGAACAGAGATTTGTAGATACAAGCGTTTCACAATAACTGATCAGCACCAAATTTATAATAACAGGAGGTAGTTTTTCATATCAGACGATCAAAAAGATTATGATAGGTCACTAAGTCCAGGACAGGTTTAAGTTCGCGAAAGATTGCTTCTGGACACACAAAGTCGGCTTCAGCCGGCTACGTCAGCAACCCGCAAGAATCGAATTACAAATGCGCAAGCTGCGTCGATAAAGCGAACAGTAGTCAGGACGTGTCTAATATTTGCCGACTGGTTATTTATGTGTTTTAACGACATTGGCGTTCTCTGGCAATACGGACCTCTATATCCCTCTGAAAATCAAGCACCTCTCAGTTCTCCTTCAGTCGGCAAAGTGGCCAGTGGTCAGGACGGGTCTAGAGACTACGGACACTGGTTGTTGGCGTGTTTCGACGACACTGTCCTACTACAGTAACATGGACTTCTTCACCCATTTAGATAAATGTCCGTTCATTCTGAAGATCAAGCACTCTCAGTTCGACCTAGTAACCGTCTTTACAGCTATGTATAAATTGATAGACACGTTTTGAGGTGGTACCGATGGACTGATCTCATTTGATTGTAGGCATAGATCATTTACCTGTCCGATCTAATATACGAACGTCCGGCTTCTTTGAATGTTCATTTGAGGAAATCTATTGATCTTTGCGTTGTCTGTTGTATATTGTAATCACAAATAAAAGAGTTTTGTGTAGCCATTCTATTTTTATCACGGTGACCACTTTGTTCGAACGGAGGTTTCGACACATCATTTCATTCTATGAACCTTACAGGGTAACCATTAGATTGCAATACGGACGAGAGCAAGTTTAATTCCTCCACAACTGTGTCCTATGTACAAATTCACATTGGTCACGTGAATAAGGTGCTCACTAGTTCTTGTAAAGTAAATTTACGTTCCCCACTATGTCACTCTTATACTGATAGGATCGTATATTAGTTAAATCGCTCTCCTCCTAAGAAAGAACATTTACACTGAAGAACACTACTACGCTCTTCAGAAAGTACTTCTTGTTGGGGGAGTATTGTGGCATGCATATTGTTGATTTACGTGGCATTATATGAACTTCTATTATTGTGCCACGATGGCTAAAGTTCATCGTACAGGCAATCCGTTTTCTAGTTAGAAATCGAAGGACACAAACGTTCTTGCTTAATCAGGTGTTTATTGGACAGTCAATAGTACATGTTTACATGAAAGTTACACAGTCAATATCAACCAGTTAGTTGTGATAGGTCGAGTAGAAGGGGTTATCATTCGGCAATCTAGTGTTGGAAAACAGAATGAGAATCTCAACGATGTACCGACTGCTACACAGGTGGGTCGCTCCAGGCTGTATTGTGATTGACCGGAGATCGAGAAGACGTACCCTTCAAACTTGGGTGTGTCGTGGGTTTGAATTCAAAAATCTCACACATATTTTGCTTGTAACAAAACAACTACGAGTATTCCACATATAAAATAGGTTCGGTAGATGCAAATTGTAACATCTTCCACGAAGACCTTGAACAACGCGTAGCAATAAACCAACGATCCCAAATGGTCAAAACAAGATTGGTTCACAATACCACGGTACTATTGAACAAATAATCAAAGTTAATAAGTGGACAACTTCAACAGTTTCGATCGACGAATCGTTTTCGGAAGATAATTACAATTTGATGCCAAATAGGCTAAAGATGAACTATAAGTACATAATATGACATTCATACCCAACAGAGTTCTTTCGAACAGTCAACAGGTTCAAAAACAACAGGGACGAGCCGAGCTCTAAAAGGGTGATGCACGCGCCACTCAAGCAAAGTACGAAAGGCGACAAGTGACTATTCGCACAACTGTCAATTGACGCGATAAAACAAAAACATCTAGGTCAAGGTCCAATTAACGGCCAGAAATAAGGACGGTAGAATGTACAGGGATAAACATTTTGGGGGGAAAGGGTTGGGTCGGATTTTGACGACTGAACTTCGAAATTCGATATAGAAATGATTGTCCAACAGTGATTCAATTCATCCTCCATCATACCACAATACGTAACTCTTACCTGTTGTACAACAGGCAGTCTCGTTTGTGAGTAATATACTATTCACAAGTGACATTCAGGAACCAAAGGGCAAACCTCAACGCCAGGAAGACGACGGACCAGAAACGACAATCGGAATAGTGTGTACGCGTTATGGGAGAATTGCCACTATGGCGAATGAAAACGTACTGTTAATCAATGTGTAAGAATGCATGTCAGCCATGCAAATGAGTGTACGCGTTTGTGGTCCCGTGTTTAGCATGATCTGTACGGGATTTCCTGCAATAAAGGACTTTGCCGGCCAGGCGCCTTTTGCGGTCACAACAGTATTGCTGATACGTAATAAGAAGCCGAAGACCTCAGAAATAATAGATTTTGTTGATGCATTTTATACGCGATTCGTTCTCGCTGGGTCTCACTCCATTCCCGGTGACGAACGCAGCTCATCTTCTAATCATTGGTAGGTAGTAGGGGATTTTGGTTTAACATAAATTTAATCTTACTCTCAAATGATCTCGGCGGTCACATTCCCATAGACCTTCCAGTCAGCCCCTTTCGAAAAGAACCACTAGACTCAAGTTCCGTTCTTGTTAGTGCTCGTCAATGTAGTGTAGAAAACCACAATCCCCTACTATTCATGCCTCTTCTCCAAAAGAGGCCGACTTCGAAGTCTATGGGAATGCGACAGCTGCGATCAATTGTGGGTGATGTTCAATCTGTATGAAAATAAAAATCCCCTACTACTCATCAGTAATCAAATACCGTTCAACAGTTCAATGATTTCTGTGATTTCGACCTGGAGAGAAGTCTTAGTCGAGGGGTCATCGATTGGAGTTAACAGAGAATAACTGTGTCTCCTCTCGAGGCGATCGGGCAATCAGAGCATTACTCACAAGCAAAAGTGGTCGAGCGTTCACATATGATAATTCGGTCGTGCCTAACGTGGTCAGTGGCGCAGTGGTAAACACGGTTGCCTCATGAACAGCGTGGGTGGAGTTATAGTCCCGGCAGTGGCGAGGATATGCACTACTGACGAGCCCTAATGAGAGCAAAACTCGAGTCTAATGCTTTTGCTGTTCGAAAGGGGTCGACTGGAGCGTCTATGAGAATGCGACACATTCGATCAATTGTGAATGATGTTCAATCTACATGAAATAAAGATTTGTCTACTTACGCCTATTTAAAATTCACACTTCCCAGGAAAGGTGGTCATCTAATGACCTGCAAAATTTCCCCGTCGGATAGACAGTACCTATACGACATCGTTAACTGCCATTTCGCTGCTATATCGATTTTCTCCGGTCACTTATGGACAGACAAACGAATCGACAGCTCGCACGGATGGCAATGTTCTGTGAGACTAATGCAACAGGTTTTCTATAAGCCGTTTCCCCTCTCTCTGTGTTTGCCTTTCTGCCCCTTGGTTCCCATACTTTATGTACGCAGAATATTGTACATCTACCGGTGCGGATGAGTATGAATTCTCGTATGTGTGTTGTATGTGTAGACAAACGCACATCATGGTTTGCGCCTATGCCATTGCGTGTGTGAGAATGGTTTTGAATATGCCAGCTGTTTGTGTTTCTGCTTCTGGTGCTATGCCCCGCTCTAGCGAGCGAGCGGGTCAACTGGG
Source organism: Paragonimus skrjabini miyazakii (assembly GCA_014338405.1). Taxonomy (NCBI): domain Eukaryota; kingdom Metazoa; phylum Platyhelminthes; class Trematoda; order Plagiorchiida; family Troglotrematidae; genus Paragonimus; species Paragonimus skrjabini miyazakii. The sequence goes on from JTDE01000735.1 coordinate 48,247, forward strand.
GGTGGGTTGTCACCCTGTCTCCAAGCCAAGCATGAAACCTAACCCGCCTCAGGTTGACTGCGAACTATAGACAACAATCGATATAGTTTGCGTATATCACGTAAAGTAATGGGTCAGACCTGTAGTTCTAGGAGTGGGAGGGGATGTGTTTGGAATGTTGTGTGTATGCTTCTGTTGGACTGTCCAAAGTCAAACGTGCTGGTCATACCCAATGACTCATCTCCCCCGGGGATGGAAAACAGTCGATTCGATTTCCCGTGGTCATCATCCGCACGACAAGCTAAATTAACTATGATTTGTGTGTGAGGTGTGCGAATCGGTATGTCCCAATAATGAATACAAAATTGGTCCCCGTTGGGAAACATATCATTTCGAAAGTCTAAAATGGGCTGACTAAACCTGGATGAAATCCACGAACTAATCGGAACTTTGTGCAGTGCATAAACAAATTGCTTTGAGAAGCTTGTAACGTTTGAGCACGAAGTTCCTGAGAGCAGAAGAGAGTGTCACAGTTCACAGACTAGTAAAAAATAAAAACAAATTTATAGTGACAAATGTTGGATAAAGGTGTTCATGTGGTATATTGTTTACACTGACAGTTTCGACAGAAACGTGCCGATGGTAATATGAAACATGTCACACTACTTACAAGTAATACAATGTCAATGTTCAACGATGGTATTGATGGATTCTAGCATAACTTGTTGATAAATCCTGTCGAGATAGTCAGTTCGCCAGATCATTTGATGGATTCAATATGTGGATCTGGCGAGTAACTGAGTCCAAATCTGAAAATTTCCAGTTCCTGGCGTGACTTCGTAGCTCAGCTGGTAGAGCGCTTTCCGCGTTTTGTCATGCTGTTTCTGTCACTGGTTCGAATCTAGTCAAAGCCCAGCAATCGGGTCTCATCTAGATAGAAGTATTAGCCCACTTGATTGTGTATATTGTCAATATGACTAAATTCAAACATGAATAGAAGTTGTCAAAGTTCGAACACCGGTTCACATGATTAGTCATCGATATATTTTCTATACTATTAAGTCATACTTCTATCAAATATTTACTGAGACCAGCCCGATTCAGTTCATCCAGTCAGCCTTGATAAATTTACACAAGCATACAATGCACTACTAGACTAAGATTGTGACACGTTCAGATGAGGATCAAATGAAAGGGAACAAGTGGATTCAGCCTAGGAACCAACTAAGAGCCTGATCAACAGAACGTTGTGGCAACTCCGACCGGATAGGTTGTAATCTAAAAAAAGTTCCCTACGCCTTTCGTCTACAGACTCTGTACTAATGTCGGAGGGTTTTGAAATATTGGCTCATCACGTTCATAAAGAGACTTGCAAGGACACACATTCAGTTTAATTATTTACAACGGGTAAACGAACTTACCAACTAGAAACCGTACTCAATACATGCTGTGCTACCAACTGACGAGTTACAATTTTTAAAGAAATCAACAAGTTACGAAAGCTGAGACAAAAATAAACATTACCGATGCTACGATAATGCAGCCGTATAGAGAAATATACTATTTGATCCATTATTACGCGTTTTGACAGGGTTTTAGATTTGGACTAGCTAGCAGATTCCACTTCACATGAGACCTGTCTTACCGTATGACCATGTACATATGATAGGTAACATGGCTGCTAGTGAAACTCACAGTAATTAAGATTACAGACTCGTGGGGTCTGTCTGATACCCTTACAGTGGACGGGAGCCCATATGACCTTAACTGGAAGTCATTACGACTAACGTCTAGAGCTGTTTTATACACAAGTGATTAACTATTGAAATATGACTGCAAGTAGGGTGTAGGACAGAAATGTGGTCGCCTGTTGAGGATTCAGAGGAATAATCCCGTGTTCGAGGTAAGAAGAAAAGAGTACGCTCCGATGGTGGGTTGTACACCTAGGCGACACCCACAGGGACGCATATGTCTTTGGTTGCATGTTCCCATTCGCGCTAAAGTTGTTGTATTTGGTAAGAGTTGGTGTACAGTAGTGTTGAGCGTCACTAGAGGTCTACGGTATCTTGCACACTAGTTCTAAACACTCATCTCGTAGATACATCTATCTCGAACTTAACCTCTACTCCAGATTATTTTTCCTGACGCAACATCATATAGCAAACCATAAATGCTATAGATCTTATCAACCGTCGCTTTTAATCACTCTGAATTTCAGTTTCTATCCTCATTTCTACAAAATACACATTTACAACAGTATGCAATCTGGCTGACAGAAAACAAGCACAGTTGTCTGGTAGACAGATTTTCAGTGTTTTTGTTTTAATTTGGCAGCATTTCTGACATTTCCATTATTGTATTTTACAACTGTCACATGTGGCCCCCGTTGTGGATCAGATAGTGTAATTGACTGTTAGATACACACCTACCAGCCCCTTTTCGAAATGAAACACTGAACTCAAGTGTAGTTTTAGTCAGCAGAGCTCGTCAGTAATACATGATAGGGCTGAAACTTTCGTCCATGTTTTGCTAAGGAAACCGCTTTGATCAATGTATTACGTTTGGTGCGACCGTATTACCATGTACAAACGTTTGGTTTTATTAGTTTCCGGATGAAACTGGACCTCAATCGCTTTTTAAAAAATTTCTCTTGACGACTCAAAATATCATTCAACTCATTAGAACAAACTGAACTTGGTAAGAATATGCAATTGCACAACTTAGTCAGTAGTTCACTTGTCAGCCAGCTTTTGAAAGCTTATATGTTAAACATGTTTGAAATCGGAAAAAGTGTGTTGCCAAATTTTTCAGGAGCATTGCATTGGCTCACGAGTACATACAGTCAACGCTCAGGTGAGTAGTTCATTCGCGAAGCCTTTCTTCTGCCTGTGCTGTTTAATCCGCATGGCTTTTCAGCACGAAACTAAAGCTCTATTCCTCACTATTTGACGTCTAGGTTGTGGTAACAATTATCATAATACATAAAAGCCGATGTCTTAAGCAAGTACAAACGATTACTCAACAACCTTCCCGTAGTATCGGTAAAACCGTAACAATGGGTTGGATGTTGCTAGCGAAAGTCACACTGCAAGAATGCACGGAACTCTAATCTCCGAAATTCCCGGCGTGTGAGACCAAACAAAAGTACATAAGACGAACGTATCTGCTAAGTGTGAAGTTAATATGCAATTATGTTGTACGTAAAGGTTAAAAATGACCTTGAAGAAGCAATGAAAGGTTGAATACGTCCGACAAACACTCCAAACAATCTGATTGGTTGACTAAAGTCTGGTCGGTATATCTGGGTAGATAACAATGCTTTTGGGTATCGGTTCCCAAATCCAAATTCAGGTTTGAAATTCGCGGTTGAAAGTTGTTCATTCTAACGCATGGAAATCTTGGTTCCGAACGCTGACGTTAACCTGCTCAATATAACTATCTAAACCCTTAAGCTTAATCCCAAATATTCTGTTCTATTCTTCTCCTCACTCTCAGTTACAGTAGTAGAGAGGGTAATTAAAGCGTTTTTAAAAGTCAGCTTAAAACCAGCCGCCGTCTGTGATTAGTCTGCACACTGACAGGCCTCGGGGAATCGAACAGATGTCGTACAGATGAAGCTTAAAATACCGTTATCTGCATACTACATGTTTCATGATCAACCTTTGTAATTCCGGCAATGCTAACATACATCTGCAGTGTCATTTGCCGAATCGTGTTACTAACCGATTGTATTAATCATCACTATTCTGATTTATTGTTTTAACGGGAAAACACGGTGTGTGTTGTTTAAACCCAAAAGTGATGAAGACGCTTCATGGTTAGCATGGGAGAAGCTTTGTGCAACTTCACATTACAAACCAGAATTGTTATTGGTCTGATCGGACTTCGTTTTTCAGTGTTAACTATTAATCATTTCCACAACTGTAATAAGCATTAAACAATTTGAAATCATGACGAAACTTCGGTCATCAAAAGTTTCAGGTTCATTTTGACTTCAAAATATAAATCGATTTCCCCTAAAATCACTTAATGAACAACACTTGTTTGATATGGGATCAATGAAATTGGGTAGTTGTATCGTGTCGTGTCGTGTCAAAAAGAAGAACACAGTGGTTCATAACATTGTACAACACACATTGTAATATTGTCATAATCACATCAGAATACTCTGAATAAGGCATGCAAGGGGATCAAGTGAAGCCAGTTTAGGTCCAGGAACAGCAGCCATGTTCATCTATAGGCTAAGATGAAGGTGAATTCAACTCATTTCATAAAAAATATCAACTACTTTCTTTTTGAAAATCACTGGAACACTAGAGAAATTTCTGTATATTTTTGTATATTAGACTGACATTCTCCATTTCTTATCAAGAGTACCTGGTGAACTGTTCACTAAACGAAGGTTTCCCTATTGATTTCGGTCTTTGGTCTTTTCGGTCGCACATAACGTAAACGCTTGTGTTGTTGTAACGTTCTCATTACAGTGCACGGTCAGATAGGCTTGTCAGCATCGTTTAAGCGCACACAGTAATGAGTTGTGTTGAGTGTACATGCTGTGATAAATCAATCAAGAATACAAACTGAACACAATATGTGTCTGGTCGTTTTCCACAGAGGTCTGATTCTGACCAAAAATGATAGCTCCTGGTTGAAAACGATGTTTGCAGACTAAAAGATGATTGGAAAAGGTTGATTTGCAACAGGAACTTACAACAGAACTAACAAGGAATGAATTATTATTATTTTCATGTTCAGAATTAAATGTTTTTTTAATGTAACCAAGTAAGGAACATTACAGACTAGTTTAGGGCAACTGCTCGAGAAACACAGGTGGGCCGTTGCTGTTATAGCGACGTGCATGAAAATAGTAAACCAGATGTATGCATCAAAACACAAACAGGCAGTACCTTTGACAAACACCGACACACATGGTAATTATCAAACTGGCTGTTTTCTATTAAATATGTCTGTCTTTAGCTACTTGGTTTAAAATATACTAAACGGTATTGAATTCTTTTCCGAGTATTTCAGGGAACATTAATAATGCATTGAGACGAGGAACAAGCTTCGTAGAATAGTGAACAAAACACAAAACTTTGGAAAAAATTTCCTCCTTTGTCGATCGCTGCGTTTATAGAACAACAGGCCAGTGAGACTGTTAATTACAGAACTGAGTGGATCGTTCCAATTCGGTTAATTTGTGTTCAACCGACTGAAGGAGTCTGGAAGTTAACTAGAATATTCACTCAAAGTCAATCACAAAATATACATGTTTATGATGAGTTTGACAGTAGTTATTGTATAACGGTGTCCTTTTTGACAGAAGACACCATTTAACGGAGAAGATTGTAATTGCGCACCTCTAAAGATTGATTTTACACCGACGTCTACAAAATAAACAATAGCTTTTGTATCTTAGTTTGCGTGTTTCAACGATTTTATTCAAATGTTCAATGATGTCTCAAATCACACTTAGTAAATAATCTCATTTTTTGTTTTATCGAAGTGATTTTCCAATACTTATCTTAACCAGATCGATGATCCGTGTGTTCAACTACAATATAGATTAAAAGTTAATCAAATAACTAGTAAAACTTGACTGCTGATGGATTAATTATCAAACTTTTACTCGACCGTAGTAGATTGTTCAAGTCACACTGTTTATCATGCCTTTACACTGCTTTGCATGATAATATATGGTAAAAATCAACATTACTTCATTCTAGACAACACATGTGGTAGATAAAAAGTTTTGCCAGTAAGCACTAAGTTAGGTCGATGCTACAGGGAATCGATGTTACCAGAATAGTTTATGATAAGTGTCATCTCATTTCGTAAGCCGAGAAAAAGTTAACTAGTTAACAAAAAAGCCAATTTGCTATAGATCATTTCTTGGAATAACAACAGTCTTCCCTAATGCACAAAACTGAAGCAACCGTTTGGAAAAGTACTCATAGTGTTTGCTGCGAACGAAAATATCAGCTTTCCGGTTAGGTAAATACTAGCAGAAACTGAGTCATACTGAATTGAGATGCGATGTAAATAACTTATGAAATTTCAAAAGGCTAGTTTAATGTTCTCGTATAACTATGATGTTGAATTTATTACACTGAGGAATGACAATCATCCCTTGATCAGAACACCATGATACGTTTCGTCAAATTACTCACAATGTTTGTCATGAACGGCTGCTTTAAGGGTTAAGCAAGGACAGGCAAAAAACGATCCATATTTGATTGAACAACACCGAAAGCCATATGCCAAGTTCGTTAAATAGTATGTTGATGCTTGTGTATCGATATTTATTACATTGGCGAATACGTCATTAGTATGCATATCCTGACACACACCCATTGGGAGGAGTGGTTACTAAACCATTTTCTTATTGCGGGCCAACATACTGTGCCTTTAACAAACAAGCCGGTCTTATAGCTGAGAGTGATTTAATTCCAGTCAAGATACCAACAATACTGCCAGCGTTACTTCATTAATCTGTTTTTTTCTTCAGCAGTTGACACATTTAGTCCTTTAGTCATGTTGATAAAAAAAGGCTACCAGCTTTTCATTTGTTCACATGTAGACACACACAACGCAGTCCACACCTAGGACGTAAAACAAGCTATGCAACACACGGTGAGTTAACGTCCGAGTGTATTCTACTTGACTAACTCCATTCTGTCCTACCCCCCTCTGTCACACACACACACACACTTGAGTTCCACTCGAGTTTAATGGGCTTCAGCTATCACGGATATGGTGTATGCGTGTTGAGGGGTCGCAATCTGGCTTCACATGACCGATGCTCTCTCTGTCTGGCGTGAAGTGCTAGCATGCACGCTCAGTGGCATAGATACGTGACTAGGCAAGATAGCCTAATTTGGGGTGGTCATCGCTGATACCTGAATATAACCGCTTAACTGATGGGCTAATTTAGAGAGTTAAGGCGACTGGTCATTTACCTTAGCGTACTTGAACCTATAATTTATTGTTAATCAAAACGATTGGTTCATTTAATGAACTTGAGCAGAGCAACCTTTTTCCGTCACAAATTTGAACAGAGAAATCAGGAACAAATTTTTGCACAATGTGTCTCTCGAGCACATTTTCCTGCATCTCATCAGACACATACTGCAGTCTATGTGTTTATATAGCAAAGTTCAATGGGCATTGTGAAGCTTAACAACAAAATCAACAACCACACAACCACACGCACACGCACACACATCCACACACACCAATTACCAGGGCAATTTGGTACTGACGAACAAGTCCTTCTGTACACAGAGGGATGGCTTTCATTTACTAATTGCTACCGCCTCCGCGAACCGGAGAAGCCTTCGATTTTTTGTTGCATAACGTATCGGAAACGCTTTCTCCAGGTTCAGTTGGGGTCGACAAGTCAACAGGTGTCGGGCGATCGGTGATGCTGGTTCCTTGTGACTTGTCCCATTCTGACTTGATCCCGGTATTGTGGTATCCATAACAGTTTTGCGAACCCAAACTGGAATGTGTTCGTTGACCCGATCACGTAACTGCCGCTCCGTTCTGCCTATGTAAGTGGTCCGGCACTCACAGGAGAATTCGCAGATGATGTAAGATTTGGCGTTGAGCGGTAGCGGTGTTTTCAATGGTGATGTTTGGATTCGGGCGGTCAATTACACCTAGAGGATCACATACTCCTCAACCGTATGGTTTGCCCAAACTTCACAAGGTAGGTGTACCACTGACGTCAATACTATCCATGTCCAATTCACCATAACACAAGCGGCTAGCCCAACTTCTCCAGCCCATAAGACAATCGATGGTTCGGAAAACTGTGAAAGATAGTTTTGAGCTACTCGATTTACTCGATGATTTGAACTGCAACAACAAACATATTGCCAGTTTGGACATCGCCTCCTTGTTTACAAATGTCCCTCTGATGCAGAATAAACATTCTTCAATAAAATGGAAGACAGACTGAATTGGCCACTGTACGTATCAGTCTAAATTGCATCCTAATTGGTGTATGTTTGGAACAAATACCACAATCATCCAACGGGAATAGGCTAGTTAACACAGTTCAGAACCCTGAGGATGAAATCAAAAATGGAACTTGTTGAACAGACTCTTTGTGTATTATACGTACACCGATTGAACCGGATGATATTCATCTTCTGTCGACTGTTTTTGAAATTGTTTCAGTTATACCAATCACAAAGATCCCAGACACACACACACACAC
>JTDE01000735.1:57593-68005 GCA_014338405.1 Paragonimus skrjabini miyazakii
AGCGATTAGGGCCCTCAATGAAAACCTTTGGCTCAAAAGCCTGTACCACAAGGCAGCAGGTGACACACACACATGCAGCAGCATCAACCATCCAGGACAGGCTCGACAGTCATAACCCAAGACATTCGGTACATTCACGTAGAGATGATACTGCACAGACAAACCAATCACATACAGAGAATCAGACCAGGCGAAAAATAAAATAACAAACCGAACCGAAACGCAACAGACTGACACCACACACAACGAACACCTCACAACGGACGCATCTGCTTTTTGTCTGGCTGTTCCCCTTTGGCCAATCTGACATGGTTGAACCTGTAACGACCGAGGTTGCAGTCAGCACAGCCCTCCGGATCAAAACAGCATACAAGCCTGACCACCACGCCAAGGTAGCAGAAAAGGTCAGGCATGTTAAACATAGGATCACAAACATGTACACTCATTTGCACCGCTGACGTGTATTCTCATACATTGGTTAACAATACGTTTTCATTCGCCATGGTGGCAGTTCTCCCATAACGAGTGCACACTATTCCGATAGTCGTTTCTGGTCCGTCGTCCTTCTGAAGTCGCTTGTGAGTAGTATATTGTTCGCAACGATCCTGCCTGCCATACAACAGTGATACAAAGGGTTACTGGCCTGGTTATCTTCCTTATATGACTCATACCTTAGTCACAAGAGCTGTTAGACAAACAGGGGATGTGACCGAATTATACAGATTTTCGTAGTCCAGGCTCTGTCCCGCTGTGCCAACTATATGCTTACAGCGTTGCAACTATCGAACACGACGGATGTTAGAAGGTACATTCTCAGCACTGATCAGTAGCTACATAGAAATGAGAGTTCTAAGTCCAGTATCTTCTTGGTAGTAAAACAATCAGCGTATTTTTGGATTTTCTAATAAATTGTAGGGGTTACCCATTGGTCGACAAAATTTCCCTCAGTTTCTTCTGTGAGCTACTATCTGCGCCTATCCTATGAGCTCTACAAAAAAGCGTTCTGGTTAGTCTTCTGTGGCGGTTCAGTTTAAAGAATTTACTGAACTGTGTACATTGTAATTTTTGCATGCTATCGGGTGAATTAGCTATCTAGAATCAGGAGACAGTCTGCGGTTTCCTCCTTTTCACTTAGCTTTCGATTATGCTCAGCATAATTCAGCTCCAAGTATATCATAGTTAAATCATTATAGTCCTTAAAAACAGCTATGTCGTCGACATAGCAATTGCATTATTCCTACCTGGAGAGGTTCTCATACGATATAGACTCTGCTTTGCTCACAAGTTTAGAAACTAGCTACTACTTGGCTGCCACATTTTCAGGTGGATGGACAATCACCTAACCATTACGTAATGACCTAGACTTCAGGTGAAGGCTGTGTATTTGCATTCAGTGTAATTTGCGTGATCGCAATGACCGCTCACTCAGTTCCATCGAACAATCGAACGGTGCGTGTAAAATAAGTTCAGAGAGTAGCCTGAACTTCTGAAACATACCCAAGCTTGTGACTTAACATAAACACGCATTCACATACCTCAAACATGTTCGTTAGCATAGGGGAGAGTTTAGGAGAGATATAATTGTGAAGAACCACAGTTTCGACTACAGCCGAACCAGCGATAGAAGTGGCCTATCTAGGTACGACAAGTGTTCTTCCACCTGAATTTTCGAGTAAGAACACGCTGTTCGTTTTCCTGCTCCGAACCCATTCGAGGCCTTGGTTCTTCACAACTGGGTTTTTTCCAAATGAATAAACCTACCAGCCTGTTCATCAGTAATATGAGAGAATGTCAACAGGGCCGGTCCCAGGTTCATTTCGTGACGTGACGACCGCACATACTTAGGATATTTTTAAAACGGCTTCGACTACTAAAATGCACAATATGCGCTACATACAGTGAACTTATGTTAGTCAGGAGATGACGTCGCTTGTCGGTATATTCGGTTATCCAGTAGACTATTCAATCAAATGAATGGATCGTCCCTGTTCATATTCCTAGAGCGTATACTTAGAGCATGCACTCAGGACTACGCTATACGTTTGACTATTCATTTGAGTTTACGCTTGTAGCTTTTTCAAACAGAACACTGTGGATATACTGCCGTTTGGTCACCTAAAAATTCCACAGCAATTGTAAAACCAAACATCTGGTGAGCTTGTGTATTTGTAACTCAATACGTCGGTTCGGAAACATCAAGAAGCAGAAAACAACAAGTCTGTGAAACATGTTGGAAAAGCTCTGATTGGGTTTTGAAAAGTTTTCATCATTCCATCGAATGATGCCTTCCTGTGTTTTAAAACAGCTTGTAACGTGCTTAATAGAATCGCTCAGTAACACAGGTCAAAGGGATGAATAGAAATTGAGACACGTTCTGTTCAGCTTTTTACGATTACAAATAATCCTATAGAATTCTCAGTTATGACGATAATAATGTGCTACCAACAGGCAAAAATGGCAATGTGGTGATAACTACTGGAATGTGCAGTCAGGATGAAGATTATGTCCAAAGGTGTCCTGTGTAAAAAATTGATGCTACTGAAATGTTAATAGTAGTAGGTAATTAAGATAGCGATATGTTTGTGTACAGTTGAGTGTCAGCTGTTCCAGGATCTTCGTGTACAATGGTAGCAGAATGACCCGGAACATAAATGGAGAAGTTGCATGTAAAAACGTCAGCTCAGATTCAATTAGTTTCGGTTTCCATCCACACGGAATACACTTCAGGGTTCATGAGTTATCGAACATTACGGAATCGAAATAATAGGAACAAGCGAACGTATTAACAGTTGGGTAAGTCATGAATAAAGTTAGCAAGCATGGCTGATTAATGATCAGGGGAGGAGAATGTTAGCAAATCTTACCCTCCAAACTGATTTGTGTTAGGCAAACGATGACAGTCTGAGAACTCATTGAAATACGTTGAAATGGATATTTGTTATCGATAAGTACGAGGGGGAGTCAAAAAGTAATGCCATTTTATTTCCGACAGGTATAATTACCAACACACGAACATGTATTATACATCAAAATAAAGCTGGTCCTCTGTGGATCACATCCCTACTTCTCAACATAGTCACCGTTACGCTCAATAGCAACGTTCCACTTTTGAATGAGCGCATATATCCCTGCCTCGTAAAATTTTGTTGTCTGTTCTTTGAGCCACTTCTTCACTGTGGTATTCACTTCCTCGTCACTGGAATAATGTATGCCTCTCAAACCCTCTTTCATGGGGACGAAGAGGTGATAATCTGAAGGCGCTAAATCTGGTGAGTATGGAAGATGCCGTAAAGTTGTCCACCCGAATGAAGCGATTGTCTCCCTTGTCTTGATGTTTGTGTGTGGTCGAGCATTGTCTTGCAGAAGGAGGACTTTGCGGATTGGCAAATCGGGTCTCACTCATTGGATTCTTGCTCTGAGCCTCGTCAGGGTCTCGATGTAGGTGTCAGAGTTTATTGTTTCTCCTCTAGGCAAGAAATCAAGCAGAATGACACCTTGAGCATCCCAAAAGACAGTCGCCATGATTTTTCCAACTGACTTTTGCGTCTTGAACTTTTTTGGTTGCGGTGATGATGAGTGGCGTCATTCCATTGACTGCCTCTTTGATTCCGGTTCCTAATGATGAACCCATGTTTTATCACCTGTTACGAGCCTTTGAAAGAATGTGTTGTCTATTTGACTTTGTTCAAGAAGTTCAGTACAGGCAGTGACTCTGTCAGTCTTGCGTTCAATAGTCAGCTCTCTCGGTACCCAGCGGGCACACACTTTTGAAAAGCCAAGTGACTGGACCATGTTGTAAGCACTTCCATGGCTCACTCCAAGGTTTTCTGCCAAATCATCAAGAGTTATACGCCTGTCTTCTCTCATCAGAGCATCTGCTTTTGCTTTAGTGGCAGGATTGACAGACGCGGATGGACGGCCAGAACGGGGTTTATCGGCTACGCTCATAGTTCCCACCTTTTCATCTTTCAAACGACGAACCCACCTGTATACATTGCTATAATCTATAGTATTGTCCTCAAACACATCTGTTAATCGTCTGTGAATGTTCAAGGGGTTTTCCCCCTCAGCACCGAGGAATTCAATCACTGCTCTTTGTTTTTGACGCAACTCTACGGGGGCAGCCATTTTGAATTTTCCTTGTGAGTCTAAAAACATGAAAAGTAAGAAACAAACTATTACATAACGTAAATGATATAATCATTTATAACTGAGAAAAAATTCAGGTAATTTTATGAAAAACTTCACCAGAATTAAAAACATTGGCCTTACCTTTTGACCCCCTCCTCGTAGTTTGGCAGATTTGATCATTTGGAAGAGACCCAATTGTGACTTCGGCTGGATTCGAACCAGTGACAGAAAAAACATGCCCAAACGCGGTCAATACCCTACCAGCTGGGCTACAAAGCCACACCAGAAGCTCGGAAGTTTCACAGTTGGACCTAGTTACCCACCCATCCAAATTTGTTGTATGAAATCCACCAAATGGTCCAGCAGACTGACTGAGCAAGCAGGATTTCTCAAACAGTTCACGCTGGAATCCACCAACACCACCAATGAGCATGGACATTGTTTTACTGCTAAGTAGTTAGCGTCTTTTTGAACATCTTTTCTACATGACGGTGACACAAATGTAAACGCTCCTAAATCACATGAGTAAACAATAGCAGCTACATACAAATAACAATTCCAACTAGGTGAATAACATTATTCATTCTCTGCATCGATAGTGGAAGTGGCCTATCAATGAATAACACCCGTATCATATTGGATATTCGCATTTCCAAGTGATTAGATTTATTGTAAATTTTCATGAAACTTTCGGGAAGTCCTTACCCAGATATCCACTCTGCTAACACTTCAACGAAGGCATTCTCCCTCAGTTTAGTCGACCAAAAATGATTTGTAGCACGTCAGGAGTACTGCTGTTGTGATCCAAGAACGCGGATGGCACAAAAGTTGTCTATTCGACAAACCAACACATGGGTTAAGCATTTAAACAAGACCTGAAACAAAACCACTCATTTGCACGCGGTATTCGGACCCAGACCGTCTCGGTTGCCGCAGACGTCAATGCTCAGTTCCATTAAGTAGCATGGGCCACTACGAGCGATGCTACACTCTGATTTTCCTTCCTGCATTTTCCTGCGGCTTGTACGATGTCAAACTATATGCTCCGGTCCTACTACTGAATAGCGGTGATGTGAGTAGTATGTTACGATCGCTCAACTTCACTGCACTACTTCATTCTTATCAGTAGTGAGACAAAAACAAAGAGCGATTTTTCTTATTTCTGATCCAGTCGATCAGGAGTTAGAAAATGCGCTATGTAGACCAGTTTCAGAAATTTAAACTGATGAGATAATCTGTCTTCACTATAAGTGTAATTTGCTTTCAATTGGCAATGGTGCTTGGTAGACAACCATTCACTGTTGATACAGTTCAGCCGAGTCCAAGTGTCAACACTACCATTGTTCTGTATATGATTGGTCTTCACGGTCAGCTGACGTGTACACTGGCACATGATGTGCCCGTATTCCATCAGCTGTACAAGATTATCACTTTCACATGCTATCGACTGATTGATCGATTAATGTTCAGGGCTAATTTGTCACATGTGTGACGAATCTGTGTCGTGACCGCTTTAAAATATGAAATGACTCACGGATATTTTTTATATTGGTGGAGATTTGGGGGATTTTAATTATTGTCAACTGAACCCCATTTACATTTGATGATGGTTCTTGCTTACAAATGCACAGTTCGATAATCCATTTTGGAAAAAACCGCTGTACTCGATATTCGCTATTGTTAGCACCCAACCATTAAAGCATGTCTTTAATTGGGCCAGGATTTTTATTTCTGTTCTCTTGGTTACGAGGATTCTTTTGTTAATGTCATATTAGGTCAAATCGAACTATCCTAAATCTAAATATTCTATTATAACTTCAAATGAGTAGTGTTTGGCTTATACGTTTATCTCGGAATAGCAATATAAGGTATCGTTCTGTTCAATCCAATCGATGACCCCGTGTTCAACGCATCTTAGTTATCTTGAAACAATTGAACACATCAAAGCAAATGAACATGATTTTACTTCATAGTGGAGATTTTTTTAATTTTTCTTCATACAACTTGTATAGTAGTTGCATTTGGTAAAAAAAAACTTTCGAACAGTTATACATTTTTTTTCTGATTGTTCACATCGATGAGAAGACCTAAGTTCAGGCTCCTCCTTTGTTAAAGCTTTCCATGTTTTTCCCCCATAAATTCCGGTCCAGTTGAAACCGTGCATTACCGATAAACTGTGGTAGAAGTGAAGCTCGAGTCTAGAACATTCTTTTGAAGTGAACCGTCACAAAATTGCATACTAATGTGAAAGTCGATATGATATACAAGTAGTGCTCAGCTTGTGATAGATATCTGAGTTTACTATATCATTCACAATGAGACTGAATCTGCACATAATACAGGTGAGTCACTGAAAGAGAACAAATAATTATCCTACCTTCTTGACAGCCTATAATGGAATTCGATTGATTTGTCAAAAGGACACAACCTAGTAAAAAGATATCACCGTAATCATTCGCACTCATTTACCAACCGTATTAGTCTACACGCTATCTGCCAGCTGTATTCATCAGCTTTCTGTCGAAAGAAACTTTAGTTCGCAACTGGTACTAACCATTTGCCACCTGACCCAGACTATGCTTCAGCTGGTTATTGTCTATCATCTGGACTTTACTACCGACAAGCGTTGCCAAATAGTATACAACACTATGTTAGTCAACTCATTTTTAACAGGGATAAACGGTTTAAATTCGACTGGAACCAGAGTGATTGTGTCAATACTTTTTATTAACGTGCAATCAGTGTAGGATGCTTGCTTTGCATGACTTTGATGAACGCTATCATTTTCACGTAGTGACTATGTACGACACTGTAAATGAGATGACGGGTTAATTACGCGTCTTGTTGCAATCATGTAGTTAGCGACGTTTTTCTTTCAGGTTTGTGACACTCCACCCTAACTGTGTCCCCGTCTGCATTAGCTACTTGAGGAGATGCTCTGTATTTCACACTCACAAGTTAATTTCTCTATATCAACTGCTTATTGGGACCATGGACGAACTGGTAGATGATAAGAGAGGTACAGTTTTAACCAGTAGGACAAACAAGGCAACGGATAGTAATCAAAAATCAGGACAGATACCGTTAATAGCAAGCTTCAACTTCTGACTGTAATGATGTATGATGTAGACATAATTTCCGGAGATAGTTTTGATCACTACTGAGTTTCCGCTGCTTTAAGTGAAGACCAGCCTAAAAAAAATTGTCCGGTGTTGTTATGAGATATAGATGTAAATGTTCTGGTGAATACTTTAGTAGTGCAACATACAAACCGACCGTTTTGACTCTGATTACCCCCTTACAACTTTGGGCAACGTGAAGACACCGGAGGACAGCGATCTTCCGAAGTAGGGGTTCTAGCAATAGTGTTATCAAAGAAGAGAACATAAACTAACATAAGCCAAACGTCCAGTAAGCCAAGCACACGACTTACACAAACAAAAACCGAGATTGTGCTAACAACACAACAATGCTCTCTCTGTTACACAATTCAGATTCAATCCATGTACGCATGCTAGTTTCGATTGCGTTTCACAATGATGATCACAGAAAAGCTTGTGGGCAAGTTTTGTCGGCTTATCGGAGCGCTTTACAGTGAGCTTTCGTTTTAGGGGAAACCAGTACGTGATCGTCCTTCCGCTTTCACCTGGATCGTTCAGCTACTGTCGAGTGTTTCAGCGTAGTGACATCCACCTGTCCACCGTGCTATGTTAGAGGTATAGCCAATAATGAGGAAACTAACCAAGACAAACGTGGTCCATGACGAACTACTTCCCAAGACTAGTATCGCATTCTCCCTTGCGAACAAGTTGACTGTGCTCCTGAGTTAGTTTAAGCGGTCAAGCATAGCATCCCTTCCTCAAACACAAGTATAACTACGTCTTAATGCACAAAGAGTGGAGGTTGTTTTGTAAACCACCAGTTAGAAATAACTGCGCCGAAGGTACTCACATAGTACGTGGATAAAGGAACATGTGCACTAGAGGATCTACTTGGAAAACAAACGTGATAGAGAGAAAGATAGAAGGAAAGACAAATTAGCACAGCTTAGTCAATAATGCCCACAACTAGTGTAATCAAACCAAAAAAGCGTATGTGTTGTATTACAATACTCCTTGAAAGAACAACAACTTTCGTGTTTCCAGACGCAAGTAAACCAGCTGCTGCCGTTTACCGTGAATGGCTTCAAAGAACGTCAAGGTTGAACGCTGAATCTGCATGTTTGTAAAATTGTGTGCATATAAAATGTTATGTTAGACTACATGCCCACATATGTTCAATTTTGTCAAGATATTTTAGCCAGCTGTCGAGCAAATTAAGTAGACAGGAGTTTCCACACAACAAACCAAACTGATCACAATCATAGTGATGTGGTTACCAATTATGAAACGGTACACAGGATGCAATGAACTGCAGCTATCTATAAATGATATCCTTATATCTAAATAACAACAACATGTTTTATTCTCTCTGGGTGATCGCATATTTAGTAACATGGTTAGCAAAGAAGTGAATTACAATGTTGCAACAAATATTTAGAACTCTATAATGTTAACTGCTGACAGTTCATACTTCAAGACGATACAACACCCCGATGTGTTATCTGTAAGATGTCTTGCACGTTGAGAAAGAATTGTTGTGTTTGTGAGCAGATGTGTACACAATTGGGAGTTCAAAATATTGTCTGATGTCACTCACACTTGTGACTACTTCATGAGGATCATGTAATGGACCAATCAGTTTTCCCCCCCACAGACGCTGAGTCAATTAGAAACATCCAGTAGAACGTACAAATGAACAGCTCAAGTAAGGTAACGTCTGTTGTTAGTATCCTAGTGACTACAACCGAGTGTTTGTCACGCCAAATTGAGAACAGGCAACATGCGGTTTCAGCAGAAGTAATACGAACTGACGAAATAGGAAATTCGTTAAACGACAGATGAGGTTGTCACATTTAAAGTTTTTTGGGATGATGGTTAGTCTAACGACTATGGAGATGAATACGTAAAAATAGCCACCAATATTTCATCACAGTATAAAACTTTAAAGAAACCATGCGTTAAACATCCTGTGTTAGCGTGATGTTCACGAATTACTTGGCGGATCAATCTGCTGCTCGCATAACTTGAACCTTGTTACGAAACCAGTTGGCCCTATCAATCTAGTTCGCTGAAAAAATTTCCTCGCCCTGAGAAAAGTGGAAGGCAGATTAACCGCACTCGCAATAACTTTGTTTTACGCCATGCGACCGATGACTTTAATGTGCAATTGTTACAGCTCTCTGTTAGCTAAACAGTACTGTTTGAACAGAAGCAGTGATTTTGATAAGAGTACAACTTAAGATGACCTAAAGAGAAGCCAAAGGACCTTACACGTCGCGGACTCACTAGCTGTCGGAAATACCTAACTATGATGAACTTGCTATTGAATGCGTTGGCCTGTGATCCGTTAATCCTTTTTTGTACATTCTCTTCGTTTCAAGTTCTCCTCGTTTCCACCTATCCGTACCCCCACCGTCACTACCACTGCCAAGCCGTGTCACCGTACTGACTTGTCCGACGTGCGCGCGAACGCACATGTACCGTCTGCCCCCTCCCCTCCCCCTGCAGCGTTGCCAGTGCACATGCATGCCACTACGTGGTGGACCCTTCTCTCAAAACATGCACATGTGTTAGTGTGTGATTGGGTAGTGTCATTCCATTAGAAGCGTCGGACACATGTGAACATCTGGCCACCACTCATGTGACCGGTAGCCATAATGCGCGCGTGTACACAAACATCACATATGCAATTGCCGGAAGAAGAGACTAGAAACCAAACTGTCAGGTCGAACAATTGTCTAGTCGGGTCATAACATCGATGGACTGGTAACCGGAGCGCAATTATTGACATAGCAACCAAAAGCAGACCTCGAAAGACGACGTCAAGGTTGATTATGTGTAGTTGGGCTTGGTGTTGCTACCAGTGCTGGTGATTATGACGGATGATCTCATCGGTTGTGTAGGTCCTATGATCTAATTTGTGTTGACGTTTAGCCCTCGCTTGGTCAAAAACACATTCCACCCACCCGATCGAGTTACACGTCCAGACACAAGAGGTGAATGCATGCACAGAGTCAGAGAAACAACCGCTCAACTGTCGCATTCAAAATACAGTTGCATGTTTCCATCGTGCTGTCTGTCGCCTTGACAGACAAGCCAACTTCAATTCAAATTGTGGCTGCAACCGCACACCATCAGTAACAAACTTCAAACGTAAGTGAAACGTTTGGTCTGTTGTAA
>JTDE01000735.1:68192-89470 GCA_014338405.1 Paragonimus skrjabini miyazakii
ACAATCTCATCAGAACAGGAAGAATGTATGTTATAGATTAATATTTCGTTTACTCTCATTAGTCGCCAACGTAAAGCATTCAGATAACACATATTAGGCACACAGTGACAGAGAGTATACGGCCATACAACGTATATAAGTTAATTAACACCACAACAGTCAAACACTTTTGTGCACACATCGTCGGCTGGTGAGTTTGCATTAGCATAGCTTCGCTAAAGTCTAGTAACTTTGTGCTGTGGTTTCTCAGCAGTATTTTGACCGAACTAAATCTGGTGATCCGTTGCTAGAGGGACACAACAATCAGTGATGCCGAATCTCAAGCAACCTGTTCATTGTATTGAGGTTGTTGCGTCATCATTTGTTCTAATCATTCCTGCTACTCGTTGGGATAGGTGTCGATCTGTTTTGCAATTGATTTGATAGATGACGTGAGGGTGAGAATTGATTTTCATATGGATTGAACTACTACTCATCAGTAATCAAATACCGCTCAACAAGTCAATGATTTCTGTGATTTCAACTTGGAGAGAAATCCTAGTCGAAGGATCATCGATTGGAGTTAACAGACAGTAACTGTCTCCTCTCGAGGCGATCGGGCAACCTGATCATTACTCACAAGCGAAAGTGGTTGAGTGTTCATATATGATAATTCGGGCGTGCCTAACGTGGTCAATGGCGCCATGGTAAACACGGTTGCCTCATGAACTGAATGTCCGTGGTTCAAGTCCCGGCAGTGGCGATGATATGCACTAATGACGAGCTCTAATGAGAGCGAAACTCGAGTCTAGTACTTCCTCTGTTCAAAGGGGCCGACTGGATAGTCTATGGGAATGAGACAGCTGCGATCAATTGTGGGTGATATTCAATCTGTATGAAAGTCGAAATCCCCTGCTATTCATCAGTGATTATATAGAACTGACTGTTTGGTGGTTTGAACTAAGCGTAATAGAGTAGCGGCATACGTACAGGAAAAGGCAGACTTCAGTTTGTGCTTGGTGGTATCCTTTGGATTTCGATCTATCTGGACTTGCTCACCTCATCAGGTCGATGAATTTTCCATATATCCATTTCTGAGTAAAAATCATCTTGGCATATTTCGTCTTGTCTGTATCCTATCAGGGGTCCAAATAAGCCTGGTTCTACCCAACAGGATCTTTACCAAACCATGCCTATATGTTATGGGCATAAAACTGGAGAACTGAAGATATTGACCGCTTATGTTACTACCCAATAAGTAGACAGTTACAATGTCTTATCTTCACGCCCGGTGATAAGTACATGCAAAAAAGCCAAACTTCCGTTTGATTCAGTTTCGTAAGACAACTGTAAGTTTCAGCGAATAAAACTGATTGGGTTAAAAACTAATCAGAATGATCATTATCGGTAAAAACCACATTATCATCAACGAACTAAGTGTAGAATGCGGTATAGATAGTATTATTGGGGACTTGTCATTCAGTCACTCTCAAGAAACTATCAGCTAACATTGGGCCCAAGGACTACTCACAGTCACTCAGTCCATATATCTGTAAGCATTTCTCTCAAACCCATATCTCATGCTCTCTGTACACAGTATAATAAGATCCCAGAATATGTACGTCACAGTCCTGATTTAACCTGTCCCACAAAGAGGAATATTTCTATAAAAAAAGGGAATCAACGTCGGCCGAATACATAACTTCTGAACTCACCAACATGCGTTCCAATGTCTCTTCTAACTCGAAGGAAACATGTAAGCAATGGTAGGATTCAAAATGAGCAGAATTATTCAAACACAACTTGATTGCTGAAATGCTGCATTCTTGTTATCTACCTCTCATTCATGGTGTTTCTCTGACGGTTGACTTCATATTCTTCTCCTGGTTTCTGAGAAATATGCCCGTGCAACTGCAGTATATGAATTTCCCCCTCTATGTGATTTTTCTGACAATACGTAATTTTCAATAGTATAACCCACCATAATGTTTCACTGGTCTTTCAAAAATAGTAGTCAGTTTCTTTTTGTTTTCGTCTTTGTTCATGAGAACAACACCAGAACCTTTATTGGCTTAAAGAAATACGACATGTTGTTGAAAAGTCGCTATTTTTCAGAATGAAATTTAAAGCAGAACTTGTGATACAAAGCAAATATCAGTTCAATGAGTTTTTATTGATTACCGTATCGATGCGTCTGTTCAATCTAATCGTTCTACAATTTTTTTCAATTTTGTCATTATCCAACAGTGCTGTTGTTTGAGACAGCAATGCTAAGGAATAGATGCTGATAAGAATAAGTACGAAATATCCACCGATTTTGCACAGAACCAGCCCGTCTCATCAGAAAACGTAGATGACAGATTCTACAGTTAACCATGCATGTATTTAGATTGAAGTTGGATATTTGGATGTTCACTGGGTTTGGCCTTTAGGTTGCAAAACGTTTCATGACCAAACGAAGTGACATAATCAGAACACAAACACTTGCGTATCAGTGAACATCCAAATACCTAAATCATCAACCCGAGCTGCGTACAATACGATAATCACTAATCCCAACCATCAGAAATTGAACTTATACATTCAATTTGGTAACGTCTGTCTGTGGTATTTTGAAATTCCAATCGAGGGAGTGGACATCCAGTTACGTCTCCGTGATCAAAGATTGTGCACATACTTGAGACCATCATCTGGAACTACACTCACATTGGCTGACAGTGAGAGAGAACCAATAGTTGTGGAAAATATTTCTCTAGACAAAGCTTCCAGCATTATTTGGCTTATCAGTCATGATCCGTTAAGGGTTTCAACAAAACGACGATGAGTTTCTACAAGTTTATTTACTTCATCCATAGTAACATCACTATGTGAACTGGTTAACCTCAAGAGAATGACGTTGCTTCTTGACAATTTTCCCCTAAATAATTGAAACCCCCCGTAAAAATCATGAAAACAAGATTTTCTGTTCAGTGAGCAGAACAACAAGCGGCATCAACTCATCTATTCTGTTCCAACTGAATGATTGTGACCGACACACTGAAACAGAGAGGGTGTTCCGTATTGTCTACTGTGCCCCGGTCGTCGTGTTAAGAAATATCAAGTGACGCATTCCATCTACAACCGAGATGGTAGCAATCCGATTACGCCACCGGGATTCGTGAGTGGCAAGACAACTCGTTCACACCTTGGGATTACCATGCGCAAGCACACACACACACCCATACACCAGGCAATTTGTTCTCTTATCTCTAACTCACCCTAATTAACACCGACATTCTAAAACCTACCTAGTTTGTGAACATAACCACAACGAACCCGCATTTGTGTTCTATCCAATCGTCTTAACCACGTTCTATTCTTACTCAATAACTTCCCCATCGTTGCTTAATGTGGTGTCTAAAATTACCGGTCTAAGATGGAAATTTATCAGAAATTGTTCTTACAACTTGAACATCACCCACAATTGATCGCAGCTGTCGCATCCCCATAGACTTTCCAGTCGGCCTCTTTCGAAAAGAAGCACTAGACTCGAGTTTCGCTCCCGTTAGAGCTCGTTAGTAGTGCATATCCTCGCCACTACCGGGACTAGAACTCCACCCACGCTGTTCATGAGGCAACCGTGTTTTACCACTGCACCATTGACCTCACATTAGGCCCGACCGCATTATCATATGCGAACGCTCAACCACTTTCGCTTGTAAGTAGTGCTCTGATTGCACGATCGCTTCGATAGGAGACACAGTAATCGTCCAATTGATGACCCTCCGATTAGGATTTCTCTCCAAGTTGAAATCACAAAAATCATCGACTTGTTGAGCGGTATTTTGGCTAATGATGAATGGTAGAGGATTGCAGTTTTACACATTATACTGACAAACTCTAATAAGAACGAAAACCGGGACTAGTGTTTCTTTTTGAAGGAGACCGGTCGGAAAGTCTTTGAGAAAACAGTTCTGTTGGCCGAAGAAAAAGATTTGGTCTTAGATACCAACTTGATAAACTGCAATGGAAATAGAGCAGATCGAATACACTCTCCATAAACGCACCACAGGACCGTTCCACTGTTGTTTTGCACTGTTTTCTACAGAGCAAATTACACACACCTCTTTCAAAAAAATCAGTAGACTATGACAACGAAAATAAACAGTGGAAAAAATATTTCATAAAAATAAACCAAAGTGGCTGTAAATTCTAGGGTGTTGTCTGAATATTAACCCCCTAAGCGATTACGTGTTCCTCTAGTCAGTCAGTAGTAGGGTAAACAATTGAAAATGCCACGTAGAAGTGTTTTAAAAAATGCAAAAAAACCGATGACAATTTTTCAAAATCAACAGCTTTTCAGGACATGAAAAAAATTCACGCATCCAGAAAGAAAATGTCGCTTTTATAGCGAGGCAACTGCATACGAAAATAACAATCAATGTCATGTCCGTCCTTTCAAGGGTGTCGATGATGTTCACTAGGCACAAATCCGATGCTGCGTAAGTGGGCAGTCCCAGTTATAAAACATAATCATATAACCAATGCTAAAGTTTAGACCAGTAGAAAGAATGCACAATGTTAGCGAAATAGAATACCTCATAATATAAGATCTTCAACTGCTCTTACGGCTGTGGATTACTGATAAGGCCGTGTGAATCGGCAACACCTCCAGCTCGACGACCGGTCGAGGAGGCGTAAATATGGGTTGTCATTTAGGCCCATTTTGGCAATTACAAACTCCTCTTACCATAAGTTTTTCACACTGGCTAGTCGCTATTCTAACCCCATAAAAAAATTTCGGACACACTCCACCAAAAATCCTGCTGAATTAATCAGTGACTTGAACAAAATCAATCTTGCTAATGAACTGACGTGCCCTGTGGACGTTCAGTCATTGTTCACAAATGTCCCGTTGTACGAAACGATTTACTTTATCTATGAGTGAATTAAATTACGTTGCCATTGCAGACCGATGTACTGAAGGAAACTGTTACTGTGCACTAAAAATGTTAGTTTTCGTTTTATTACTAAGTACTTCTGCAGATTTGCTCATTTAAGAGGAGACAAACCATGAGAAATCCGGACTTCCGTTGGATTCGAACCAGCGACGGAAACAACATGTCAAAACGCTGCAAGCACACTACCACCTGAGCTACGAAGCCAAACCGGGAGTTCAGAAATTCCACATTTGGACTCGACTACCACCTCATCTCACTGTCTCATATTTAGTCCATTAAATGATCCAGGAAATCGACTGCCCCGGCAGGATTTCCCGACCAGTTCACACTGGAATCCACCAATGCCACTACCCGGGCAATGACTGTCGAATTTCTATACACCTGTATTTCCCTCCAGAATCTAGCACTGTAGGTTCCGAGTGATTTCATTGGAGACTTGATTCTTTTGTGCACCGACGATATTCGGTTCCACTTTGACAGTACTGCTTACAAACAGACTTATAGTGTGACAATGAAGAGCTCATCGCGCCGAACCTTAGCTGATATATTCCTGGAGATGATTGAAGGAATAATTTCAAACTCCATTGACAGTGGCACTATCTACAAACAACTCATCAACGATAAATCAATTTGGCAGGTGAGATTCATCTTAACTTCACAGACTTCTGAACTCATCCCACTCCAATTTAACGATTTCTTGTGAACAAGAGTTTGAAGAAAGCCTATCGTTTTCAGACATTTCTTGTCAGTCGGCATGAAGGCAATACAACAAAATGCGCAGTGTATCTGTGTATCATTTTTTCCTGGCTTGTTTCGATAGCATACACGTGTGATTGAGTCCGAATCCTGATCCATAGAACTAGCCAAGTATGTGCTGGTGACAGCATCAACAAAGAGTAACAATTCCTGCAGGATGTTTTACTGGTCAATGTTTGACCGGAGAAGTTTATAGAAATTCACTACAAGCCAGAGGTGACTAAAATCCACAGTGCGACTGTTTGCAAGAGGCATCTTGAATTGAGTGTAACTTTTACAGGTGATCGTATAGCAATTGATGTAGACAGGAAGTTGTGGTCATCTTCGAATCGCCTACACTCAGTTACCGAATTACGAATGTTGTTTTCCACTCGGATTATTATCTATCATGTTTCCGATCGTGATTCAGCGAACTCTACTGCATCTCGCCTAATTTACCAGGCCACCTGCAGTTGCGGTGACAAGTATATTGGTGGGATGAACCGGAGTTTGCGACAACGGATAGCAGAACACATCTCTGAATGGATACTGAACGCGATGACCCAGCAGACACTAACGACCCAAAGGCTAAGCCGGAACCCGGCGTCTTCGGTTGTTAAACCTATGATGAATACAGGTCACAGATGGCCCCATTAAAATCGTTTACCATGTGGTTAGGTAATCGGAATCTGAAGCTGTTGGCACTCACGGAAACTATGTTAATCAAACAGAACCAAGACATGTTGATGCAGTTAGTAGCATTGCTTGTGATCACGTTATTTTGCGTCATGCTGTCATGTGCTTATATGCATATTGCCTGCGAGTTCTCCAGTTCCCAAAAAAAACAAACATTTGTTTAGCAAAAAAATCAAAACATCACTACTTTACATAAATGTCAAAGCCGGCACAGATATATGATTCGTCGATAGTTGATCTTCATCTGGTCAAACTGGATAAGATTTGGTGGTCGGCATTGCGGATAAATCCGGAAGGAAGACTTATCTCGGGGGCCGACTGGGTAAGGTTGGTGCCTTGTAAAAAACCTAAAACATCACTGTTTTATGTAACTTCCCAAGTTGGTGCGGATGTATTATTCTACGACTTTTACGAATGTTCTGAAAATTTCCTTGCTATTTTTGGAATCCCGCCTACACGCTCGCCTTCTGTTTAGTTGGGGTCCCGCTATATTGTCTACGCTTTTGTCTGTTCCTAATTTACGACCACGTGTTCTCATTGGTCACAAACCCTTTAAACATGAAATAGTTTATGACCACGTTGCCTTCGGAATGAGCGACATAATGAGGCTAATGTTTGAAGATCAGTCTTCTTTCTGACTTCATGCGTAAACCTTGGCTAGGTTGGTTGGTTAAAAAGTTCCAAGTTAGTCTAGTGTACTCGTGAATTGCATCCTTGTTCGAGTGACTCAGGTGAAGTTCGGGATGGGAATGGCATGTCTGGTCTTAGGTCCTCTGTTCGTTCTATGGCTTATAGTAACCAGCCCGTTTTTTAGCATGTAAAGATCCTAGAGCCGACTACCCACTCAGCGCCTACAATAGTTAAGCGAGCGATTACACTCTTAGGGATAGTGCGCGTGAAGTTCAGACAAGGTAAACCTGACGACAGAACTGTTGTATACAGTAGTGTTTGATCACCATATTTTGACAGTGCTGAAATGTGATCATCCGTCTCACAGCAATGTTTAACTGAAATATGCAAATTTCTCAATTCTTGTGTAACAGTCCACCTCTGCTCGTTGAGTTACGCGTAGCCCGAAAACGTATCCCCAAATTGAACCCAAATATTTCTACGGTACCATTAGAGAAGATGTATCAATAATTACAATAGGTAAACCTTGCTTACGACAATAGTCTCATCCAACAAAATAAGTGGTTTCCTAATGAGACCAGCAAAGTCAAGGGTGAACCGTCAGCGAGTAGGTCAGGTCAAGAATGGTTACTCGCGCCGCAGATGATTAGTGACAAATTAGTTCAGTAAAACAAGAACGGGGTGAGTAAGGTATTGAGAGCAAATGTCGGATTGGTGAGATAAAGTAGGGAATGTAAACAGTAGGAATGAATTTCCTCAGTCCACAGATCAACAAATCTACACCTTGGTTCAAGTGTTTTACTAATGGGGACTAACGGCAACCGTGTTTACCACTGCGCCATTGACCTCACGTTAGGCATGACCGAATTATCATATGTGAACGCTCATCCACTGGAAAGTCTATGGGAATGCGACAGCCGCGATCAATTGTGGGTGATGTTCAATCTATATGAAAATCAAAATCCCCTACTACTCATCAGTAATTAAATGTATGAGTCAATTGTTTTTTGCTAAATTGCAACAGTTTAAGGGAATGCACATTAAAACTGTGAGCCGTGAGATGACCCGGTTTCAAACTGATTTATATAATGCGGGCTTTATCATACATTAAAATTCTTTTACTATGTGGCTACGTGTTCAGTTCATTTAAAAATGCTTCAGAGTATGGCTGCAAAAAATCCAAGTTATGTGACCAGGACACACAGTTCAGTTCAGAAAGCAGTCCTCCTCATCTTCCGTCTAAATAGGCAAGTTGAGGAAACAGACTATTCACTGATTCATTACGAAACACTTCCACCGCTCAACTATCACACAGTTTCAATCGCTAACATCGTGTATTCTCAAACAGTCGAGAGAACGAGGTAGTGCTCAATAGTGAGTTTGACTGACAGTTTAAATGTCATAATTCTGCCTTGTTCGAAAGCACCCGACATCACTGAGGTTAGTTAACCGATAAAACCTGTTTGTACATTATGAGATGTACGTCTGATAAGCGGTAACATTAAACAAATCCAATCTATGCGTATTCCTTTTGCAATCTAATTCTACCTAGTGTTAGTTACATACCATAAGGGTTAACACGATCTCCTTAGGAACATGTGCACTTGAGTGCTAATCCCCATAGTGATAAGGATAGGCACAACAAGAGCAAACTTAGAGTTCAGTGCCTTTTTGAAAAGAAAAAAAACGGTTGGCTGAATGTGAAAGAGGTGTAAAGCTCGTAAATGTTACTGGTGGTTTTTTCATGGTATCATTTCTAGATGTATCGTGTCCACTGCATATATTTACCACTCGCCATTTCTTTAGCTGAAACGTAAGTTTCTTCCCTATATATCTTCGGTTCTGCCTTTGCATTCCCACAGTGATTGTAATCGGCATCCGTGATGACCTGTTTTTGCATGATGAAAATCTCACGTGCATCATAACCACTCCGATTGTGAGGAATTCATGTTGTCTTTCCGTCGGAAATATTACATTGAGTATAGTTTATTTTGGTCCCCGTTAGTACGGACGATTACAGTTCACTCCCGACTAAGTTTGTACTAGCTATGGTTGCAAGAGCTCCAAATAATGTTTCTAATGTTTTTATGCTCACATTCAAACCCATACTTCGCAACTAGTTTCGTTCTTGTCTGGACTGCTCAGATGGACAGAGTGTGAATACTGAATCGACCCAGTGATTGGATGTGAGTCCAAGAAATATCGAAACCGGTCCTGAACTGACGGTTTGAGGGTGAACATCGACAAGTATTTTAACTGTCACAATGGATGTTTATCATAAATGCTTTCCAGGAGTCCCTGTTTTTCCCGTGTTCGTTCTCACGTTTATCCTTGACACACTAGTAAATACCGCTTTCCTTCCCTGTGTAATTTTCTATTAGTTTACTAAACTTTTCTCGTCTCTTCCACTGTGTATTGTTTACATCCATATTTTTCGTGGCAGCCACAGGTGGTGCCGAGCAGTACCTGTCTACTGCAGAAAACGTCGTCCGTGGTAAGCATTGCGAGTGTCGCAATCGCGGACTCAGACTCTGGTTTATGTAAGTTGAAGCCAATTTTACCTCCTGATACATCCGGCTATGGAAATCAATGTGAAGTTTCATCTTTGCCGATCTTCCAGAAAACATTGCTATCCAAGTCGTCCACCCTATTCATAATCGATTCAAACGATGCAATAGAGTTCGCAAAAGTCGGACGTACAGTGACGACCGGCGGACAAACTCTTCACCATCCTCTAGCTACTCTGGTATTAGGAAGCTGACCACTGTCATAATCTCTTCATTATACGACACAATAGGCAGGCAATTAACGGGATACTTCTTCACGGGCTTTGACACAAACAGTTGCGGGTTTACTTCTTAAGTACCACGTTTTATCATACCCTTGTCTATCACCAAGGATAAATCATGACACGGAAACGTTGAAACCGTATAGTAATGGCTTCCTCTAATCCGATTATTCAAATGCCCTCAACTAACTCATTCATACGGGTTGCAGTATCGTTGGCACTCCATTTGATGACGACTTGCACAACCTCAAACAGGTGTCATATACTCTGCAAGCCGCAAACAACACAGTTATACCGAACTGTGGAGAAAAACTATTCAACTTCGATTCCGGCATACCGCGACTATCCTCTTGGAGATTCAATGTAGTCGATATACACTATTCGATCCTCGAAGTCCATTTGCTAACCTCACTTGGGTTCACGATGGTAAGACCAAATCGATTAATTCAACTGAGTTATGTCTAACCTTACCAGATAACGGGTTCACAAAACCTCTTCTACAGTTCTGGCGATTAGCTAATCTGTCATACTGGTCATCGTAAGTAAAACACTACGTTTTCTATCACTTTAGTACCAAAGGACCAGTCGCGGTCGCACACCCCTAACGATTACTACTAGTGAAACACATCACCAGAGGTTGAGAACCTTCAGTCACATGGCCTTATTCAACCTACCCATGCATACGGCACATTGGAACCTTCGAGTTACTGGCGTCCGTATATCGGTTATCGTTCGCTGATCAAAGTCACCGTCACCTACAGGTAACTACCTCTACACATTCATGATTCTTCTGTCGGACCAAACAGTAAAATTGTCCTGTTGAAACGTGACTTGGTTCGGGTCTACCACCGAAGTCCGTGGACCCAGAAAGCATTGTAAACAACACTATCATCCCCCTCATTTAACTGTATGATATGATGTATATGTGGAATGCATCTCAGGTTTTTCACAGGTTGATGTCCTTCGTCATCTTGACAATGATATTATCTAAATCGATGGCACTGTCATGACGACCGGGGATACACTGCAACACCTCTTACACTCCTCAACAGTTTTTGTACGCTCTAATCAGCATGGCGTAACATAAAACTCAATGAATTGCGTTTCTGATGTGAATACCATGAACTTTCTGGGAGACCACACCAACTGCAACGGCATCCCAGTTCTGTTAGAAAAAACCACCACCACCCTAAAGTACTCATTATTACAATATCAGGACAGCCTCCGTTGATGTTCACAGCACTACTTTTGTTTCGCTCAGCTTTGTTCAAATCTATTGAAACTCATTAATGAAATGTCAAACCACACTTTGTTCTACCACCACAAGCAAAGTTACCTTCTTCGCAGCAAAAGATGAGTTATGCCAAATGACCACATTCACCCACATGAGGGTCGACGAGTGTTCGACGTTCTTTTCGGCGAGCAGTGCAATCCAGACCGCTTTAGTAGCGGTCCTCCAGTAAAAGATGAGTGTAGAAACCTAACTCGCGAGTTCTAGCTTGAACAGACGAGATATAGTACACTTGGACAAAAGGTACTTGCAACCTGTTTTGCTACGAGACATTTCTCATCTCCCTTGGAACAATGCTAAACTGACTGCAACCCATCATTTTTTACAATTAATGTCAATACACGCCGACAGCAATTCGACTATTGGATCGCATTTCGAAAGTTACAACCGATAGGTATATTCGCAACAACCTGATCGCCGATGCTTTGTCACAAATTTCATTCATTGTTTGACACCGAATGAACACAGTTCATGTAAGAGAGTTGGTACATATTCAAAATCACAGCGGAACTGGACATCTTTCCTAATGCCTGGAGAACCGTCGCTGCTGGGGCTTGATCGTTTGTGATACCATGACAATCAGTCCACATCAGTTTGTCTTCATAAATTTCAGACGTGTCGTTTTTCAATTAATGTCTCATCCGAGAATTTGTACCAAAATCAGATTGGTTTCAGACCGTTTCCTTTGCCCAAATATTAACTGCACGATTGGAAAATGTGCAAGAGCATGCAAAATCCATCTGTAGCCAATCACAGCGCCCAGCTCTTTTGTTAATCCTTACGCAATCGCATTCTTGTTCATTCTAATGTTGACACTGCTATCTCCAAATGGTTGTCATCATGTTACGGACGTATGTGGATGGTTCCACTAGATCACAAACTCCCTTTCTCGGCTGAACACGGAAGTGATCGCACAAACGTGTGTAAAAGGATAAATCTCCCATTACTGTGTTCCAACAGCAATAACCATTGATAGAAGTGTACAGTTTTACTTCACGTTATTCCGAGACTGTAGTCACCTGCTGGTAATCGATCGCATTAAAACTAACACATACACTCTTTCACGATTAGTAGCAAGGATCTTAGTTGATATGAACTGAACATTGCGCATAATTAATTGCAACCTTCCTATTGCCATAAACTTTTCAGTCAGCTCCTTTCGAAAAGAGTCATTGGACCACTAACTAGTAATGCGTATCATTGCCATCAACGAAAGGAAGACTATGGCCACACTTTCATGAGGCCGTTAGGGAGGACGTCGTTTGTACGACCGCAGAATTAATTTACGATTCGACCCTACATCCACAAAGCGAAGTGCAGCCACAGACAGATGTCGGCTAGACTAATCTTGACGTTAGTAGCTTTGTGTAGCGACTGAAATGTTCTACGAGAAAAATCCAATTACCGCCTACAAGGTTAAGCAAGAAAGCAAAGCGGATCCACGCAAATCTGGACATCGGTTTAGACGCAGGTAGGGTTCCCGTTCAATAACCGTACACCCCACCATTTTTGTTTGGTTAGGCGTATCCATAAGTTTTGGTTTTTGTCCTCAATGAAACTCACAGTACATCACTGTAAACCGACTGAATGCTGCTCATTTTGAGTCCCACGAAGATCCTGTCTGCCTTTTCGTTCCCGATCCTTCCATTACTGACTCACCGTCCACTTAGTCCATGTGCATTAATCAACCTGTTTCCCCAGTCCATTCCTGTTGGCCTCGTTGGGAATCGTTCAGACCAAACCATCAGACGGAAAAAAACGTTCAATAAGCATGCTGCTTGAAACTTTTTTCTCTCCTTGCCTGGCGTTTTTACTGTTCTACCGCACCATTGCATAGACCGCAGCTCTCTTTCTGGTGATTTTCTACTGGGCATTATTTCCATACCTATCGTGCCCACTGTAAATATTTGCCACTCTATCCATGTAATAAAACTGCGAGCTTCTTTCTTGCGCACCCTCGGTTCTGTTTTTGCACTCCCGTAACGGTTGCATTCGAACTCCGAGATGACCTGTTTTTCCACGATAACCACCATGTTAACCACTCCGAGCTTAGACAATTCATATCGCCTTTCCGCTGAAAATAACATAGTGAGTATTTGCCGCGAGTGGTTATTGCGAGTTGTTATTTTTTGTGTTTGTTCATTGCGGTTTATAGAAATCTGCCAGTTATCTGTGAAGTGAAACACCGCCATTGAGCATTCAAGTTTCAGTACTCAAATTATCATACGATGCATATTATCTGTCCTGATCACCCTAGGCCCAAATACTCCTCGAGAGAAACGTAACCAGACGAAAACAAAATAATACCATTGTCAAGTGCATACAATATTTAACGGATATCTTGTCTCACCATTAAACTAAACTAATACTCTACAGTTTTAAATAAGTCGGAGAATGTGACTCGAATCAGAAGTCCAAATTGCGAGGTTATCGACTGGAATCAACATCAGAGTTACAGTGCTTCTTACCAAGATGATTGGGCTATCTGAGTATTGCTCACAAGTAAATGTGTCTGAGTGATTATGTATGCTAATTTATTAGTCGTGCCTAATGTGAGGTCGGTGGCATAGTGGGTGGGCGTGGCCTGAGGTTTAATGCCGACGATAACAAGAATATGCCTTGTTGATGAGCCGTAACAAGAGCGAACCTTGAATCTAGTGCTTCTTTCCGAAAAGCGCTGTGTCTCCGGCAATTCGACAACAAGTGTGAGTGAAGTTCAGTTTCCATCGGGCAGACAGGAAGTGGTCTAACACACCATGTATGTTCGCATTTAGCCATATCGCAAAACACAACTCTGTAGTACTTCTGGTAGGCGTCAGTCCCGCATGCATCTAACCATTTCTCTGTTGACAACTACAGCCACCACCACATAACAGTTAACCTAGACGACTGTTTCATTTCCGGTGATACCTCGGCGCTGCTGAACACTACGTTAGTCCCAAACCGGTCATCACTCTAACGATGGTCCTATCTTTATCTCGTAGAATCATGTGATACTGATTCAAACTTTGGATCACTCAGGGCAGGCAATAAATATCGATGCACACTTCAGCGTTTCTTCAAAAGGTCTGATAATCTAATTCGCCATATCTTTTATCGCTCACTCGTTGCGTGTGTCTATACATTTTCAAATATGTCTCCCATTTAGGCACACGATTTTCCATTACATGCTAAAGCCATTCACTTTATGTAAGTTGAACATCACTCACAATTGATCGCAGCTGTCGCATTCCCATAGACTTTCCAGTCGGCCCCTTTCGAACAGAGGAAGAACTTGACTCGAGTTTTGCTTCAATTACAGCTCGTCAGCAGTGTATATGCTTGTCACAGCTGCGACCAGAACTCTGGTCACACTTTCATGAGGCAACAGGGTTGCCCACTGTTCGACTGCACATGCTATGTGAATGCGACAGCTGCGATCAACTTTGGGTGATGTTTAATTTACAATTCACTTTAGTGCGTTAGAATTTTCGCGTTATAATGTTGGACGTGACGGGAAGAACGCGAATGGTACAACTAAACGGAAGGGAAAACCAATCTTTGCACTAACTACTTTGTTCGAAGAAGTGGTACGTTTTATTCGACGGGTGTCAACCACTTTGCTTAATGAGAACGGAGTTATCAGTCGAAGTAGACCACAGATCATCTGACCCTGTCCCTACTAACTGATCAAACTGCGGACCGTATTGATTCCTTTGATAGGTAAAGGGTTGCGAGTGGTCGTGGTAGACTTTGGACTGTAATGTGAGAGTTAACTAGTTCGTGAAAACAATTCCATTAGGTCTTTTGCGTGCATGGCTCGCGGACGTAAGTACACTCACATCAATCCCGAAACATGTGGGAATATTGCCGAAGCGATGACTGGCGCGTATTGTTACCCTTCTGAACGGAGTCAAGTGTAATACTGTTTACAAATGGCTTCATATGGACTGCATCAGTTATGTAGCTCAGCCTCGTAAACGACATAGAAATGCTTTAATTAAGATTGGTTATCCCTTCCTCTTAGTTGGACCAATCACGTTCTTACCGTCACGTCCAACATTCTAACGCGAAAATTCTAATGCACGTAATGGAAATTGTTGTGCATAAAATGGAAACAGATATGTAAAATGATATAGTTCACCAGTGGAACGGGATATTAAATTTCGAAATTATATCCATTTCATATCTGAAGTAAACGCCACTCAACGAACTTATCGGGATTGTTTCATATGTCTGTAACACTGTTATCTAAACCACATAACCCCTGGAGAAAAGCGTTAGAAATGTACAATTGGGTTGTCATGGAAAAAGTGATTTATCCGTAATGATATTCATATTCATTATGTTTCTCTAACTCTCCCCAGTCAGTAGGATTTTTGTAATCGTCATACTGATGGAACGATTGTAAGGAGACTATCTCATGTTGAACAGTTAATCAGTCGATGGATGCCAGGTATCGACATAACGAGCAATAATGGACTTTCAATTTGAACATCATGCACAATTGATCGCAGCTGTCACATTCCCATAGACTTTCCAGTCGGCCCCTTTCGAAAAGAAGCACTAGACTCGAGTTTCGCTCTCATTAGAGCTCGTCAGTAGTGCATATCATCGCCACTGCCGGGACTTGAACCACGGACACGCTGTTCATGAGGCAACCGTGTTTACCACTGCGCCATTGACCTCACGTTAGGCACGACCGAATTATCATATATGAACACTCAACCACTTTCGCTTGTGAGTAATGATCACGTTGGCCGATCGTCTCGAAATGGAGACACAGTAACTGTCCTGTTAACTCCAATCGATAACCCCGCGATTAGGAATTCCTAGACAGGTCGAAATCCTCGATCTCATCAAACCTGCTAGGCGATATTTTAGTCTATGGCAATGCGACAGCTGCGATCAATTGTGGGTGATGTTCAAATTGAAATAAACCAAATCCCCGACTACTCATCGGTAATAATGGACTTATTTGTATGAGAAGATTTTAGGAACATTATGAGCAGGCTGTTGAGCTACAACAGTACATTGAGCACTCGGAAACTTGTCCGAACAACAAGTGAATTCTCGAAAATATACGCTATGGTTCACGATGGAAATGATGCAGGTTTCGGACGACAAAACATAGTAAACTTCAGTTACTACTACATCGCATGCCCTCAATATGGTCTCAGACAGACCTTGTCATCTCAGTCATAACAACCAGGTAATGAAAGACATAACGTCAACCTCTGTCGGACTTTTCGAAACAATAACGCCTTTTTGCAACCCCCCCCCCCGGAGGTGACTTTTCATCTTTTTATCACGTGTACAGAGTCAATAAATGAGACCCTATTGATTCAATGAACTTGACTCACATAACAGTGACAAGTAAAGAAAAATGAAAATACTTGAAAATTTAGTGAACTGCCATAATTGATTCCAATCGGAAGGACTACTGATTTGGTTTATTATAGTCATGCCAAGTAAAAGAAAACCGCTTTTATATGGAAATGGAGCTAATTAAGAACGTGGAATTAGGTCGAATGTGTACAAATGAATGTTTATATCGAAATCTAGCGGACAGTGTAGGAATATGTTCACAGAGATAGAATTTAAGAAGGTGGATTGTATTAAATAACAATGTAAACGCGAAATTGTTGCATGCTATCGCGTAATAACAAACACCAAACTTTCTACGTAGATTTCTTTGTCAACTTACTAGATGCCCGAATGATCTGACAAGTGTTACATAGTCTTTTGACAACAAACTAGAGAAAACAACCTGTGAACGATATGTTCATTTAAACAACACATGTTGAAAAGTCAATCATTTAAATGATGTTAGATGAAGAGAAACTTTTAACGTTGAACATGTGGTTTTCTGGATTCTGATGAAATTAACATGATCATTAAGTGATCGTGGTGTAGTGTTACCGAACTTAACCTCTCCATACTTAACGGAAAAAAGTTGAACCAATAGATTCTTACTTATAGAAAGGGAGATTCCCCGTACCGATTATCTTTCTTAAATGACGATAACATACTGATTTATGTGGATAAGACGGTTTGTGGACAGTTATAAAACAATGTCAGACAAGGAAAACAAAAAATATACAGTAGGATTACAAACATCACATCGTCTGTAAATCTGATCAAATGCATAATCATGGATTTGTATGGATATTATGCAAAACGAGATTAGGAACACGAAGACGATTGCACCTTGTAGAACATTATAGCGATTAGTAAATGATGACTGAACTCAACCACTACAACTGATGGAGCAGTTTGAGGAATGAATGACAGATTCCATGAGAATTTGGAGTAGCGTCTCTCAACTGATAACGTGAAACATATCAATTTAGTCTAAGAAACATATGCGACCAACTCTACGTGTTCCATCCTGCAATCGCAGAATGGAACAAACTAGACAAACATGAACTTTATGGTTTGATGGTGAGTTACCATAGGTAAACTGATTGAACTTCTTGATGTTCACGTGATTATCCTTTCGACTGTGTATTAGATTGTCACAATTTTTCAGTGCTCTCGATGTGCATGAAATCGAGTGAAATTCGTTTTTCGTGAATTAGTGTAATGTGTCCTCCAGTGATCAGTAATTTCGGGATTTGTGGAATGTTAGATGAACAGATCAACTAGAAGTTAACTTGAAACCTCCATGACTTGTTAAGTGCAACCAGTGATAGACCATTGGGTCAGTTTGCTCTGCTTTACTTCAGCAGAATGGAAGTAGATGTGTGAGCGGAAAAGAGAAACCTATGAGATTCCGTAACTAATTGTGTAGTGTCCTCGTGAAATTACGATTGAGGTCTTCAGAATCGATAACTGCTGTCATTGTGTAGGACTTCAGCCCAATTAACTTCATCATGATCTGTCAGTCTTCTTGGAAGCTTTTGTAACCCAGTGACATGTGCCCATCCACCGAACGTAAATGATTTACTTCACACTTGGTGTGTTTGCCGTGCATTTTATCAGTGCATAACCTTGTATCGTTTGAACTTGTTCCCTCCCCCTTTGTAATCTCTTGAAACATGAGGGTGAATAGTGGTTAGCAGGAATAGGATGTCTCACTAGAAACGACCAACAGACTGTTGATGATTATGAAAATCAAGCACAGATAGAATGAAAATACCATTTCCCATACCTAGGCTAACACATTTCCCTGGAGAAGGCTGACGATCTCTAACTATGTAACCTCCGGGGTGAGTGAAGTATGTGTGACGAGTCTTACTGAGAAACATAAGAGTTTTATAACGGAACTATCAAAGTTATCAGGTGGGAAACGCCTGTAAACAGCAGGTAAGAGCGTATTGCTAGGACGAACTAAGTGGAGATATACGTTCAAACATGTAGAAAAGTCACACTATCGTGGTAAACAAGGTGACATCAAGTCGGTTGGGTTCGCCCCATATAGTCTGAAATAGCTTGTTAAGATTCCGCATAATACCTGTCGAGAGGGGGTTAACAAACTGCCAAGCCCTCACCTTAACTGTTGTGCTTCTTTTTACCAAAGACTGAATTCGACAACTCGGTTGTGGCTGGCTTACAAACATGTAGGCGTCCATCACGAGCCCGAAAGTAGTTGCTTGGACTCACCAGTACGACGTACAACAGGGAATCGAACCCATGACCCGTAAGTAACATTCAAATTGCAGATACCTATCCACTAAACTAAGCGGTCGCGGTCATCGGGGTTGCAAGAAACTAGACGAGTTTCCTTCCTTAACCGTTACACTTTTTTTCTCAACAACGGAAGTCGATCAACTATCTGTGACTGGTCTATAAACAAGAAATCATCCACCACGACCATCACTATCAAACGTACTGGCAACACAATCGGAAGGTAGGTAATTATTACACTCTGAAATGATTGAAAACCATTTAAGAATCTAAGATTATGCTCACCAATTAATCAGCGGTCATAAACATATTTGTACTTATAGAATACTCGCATGGACTTATCAATTTAATAACCGATATGCTAATTAGTGACAACCAAATGATAGATATTTTCGGCGACATTGGCTGTAATCACGTGGTCGTAGTCTGATAGCATAGTTGATTGTTCAAACCGTACGGGGTCATTTGTATGGCTATAGATCTCAAACGAATGTATATCGAATACAGAAGTGTAATGAACCCTTTATATCGTTTAAGTTATGCATAGTATTCTTTACAGACCAGATATGGTTCAGTTCGGTGATGCTGTTTTATTTCTTCTTCAAAACTTTCAAGTGTTTTTCTCAGTTATTAAAAGATCTCTTAGTGCTTCTTTAATGGGGGGTAGCGTGTGAAGTTGTAGATCATTTTTAACCGTCCCGTGTAATACACACAGTTCCTGAGTGAACGTGTTTAAACAACCAATGAACCCTATAGTGGACCATGTGATTTAAGCCCACACAATTTTCGGCATGTTTTGCATCCCCTTCTATTATGACAAACTGTGATTAAAATATCCCAACTCGTCCTCTTTATTGATCAAATGTTCATATAGTTTTAATGCAGGTTG
This sequence comes from Paragonimus skrjabini miyazakii, assembly GCA_014338405.1. Lineage (NCBI taxonomy): Eukaryota > Metazoa > Platyhelminthes > Trematoda > Plagiorchiida > Troglotrematidae > Paragonimus > Paragonimus skrjabini miyazakii. The sequence goes on from JTDE01000735.1 coordinate 87,749, forward strand.
GACAACTACAAGCTTTCGGACAATAACGGAAATAGATTCATCGTTCAAACACCTAACATGCAGATGCTTTTCGAATTGTTGTCGATCATCGATCAATGTAATCTGCCCAAACTGTACAAGGTCACGCTGAACCAAGTTGCCTATAACTACCAAAAAACCATTGGATAAATGTGGCACATTGTCCAAAAGCTGCGTGGAAAGATTTCCCTCTATATCACACCTTTGAGGCTGACTAGATGATGGTATCGATCGTGAAAATTAGACGTGACGCATTTAGTTTCTGTCTCTCGCTATCCTTCCCTATAATCATTGTCTAGTGTTCGTTGTAGCGAAAATGTTCGATTTCCGATCAGTCAGGATAAGAAGTGTCCTGGTTGTGTGTTACGTTCTTTAGCTGTCTTGACCATGTTATTTGCATGCTGTTCTCCACCCGCCCACGCATAGCCTACAGCAGTAACACCTATCTAGTTGCTGTGACAACCCAAGTAGACAGAGGGAGAGAGAGTTCCTTTCAAATTGTACACCACCCACACTTGATCTCAGCCTTCTCCTTCAGATAAGCTTTTCACCCAGCCCACTTCGAAAACAAGCACTAGTCTCGAGTTTCACTCTTATTAGAGATCATCAGTAATACATATCCAAAAGAGATGACCACAGATTATGTTATCAACGTTTGTATGTATGTGTGTGTGTGTGTGATTCGTTTGTCATAAAAGAGTCAATTTTATTCTGCGTCTGTCTGCTACTTTTACTCTCTATCTGTCTGTCCGTCTATCTATCCGTCTACTCACTGCATCTCGCCGGGTGGTAAGGGTTGTGTTGCCAACACCTTAGTTAAAATGACATTTAAAAAAACTCCAATTGAGTGTGTATAATGCACTACACAGTAACCTTTCCAAACCGTTTACGAGAATGAAAGGATTTAAGTTCGACAGTGCATGTGAAACTGCGACAGTTTATAGTTTCGATGGAGAAGAGGGTTATCATATGTGTGACGAGATATTAGGTACAGGTTAGTATGGTCATCGCGATCTATCCAGATGTTTACGCTTTTTCTACTCTGTCGGCAAACATGACGCATCCCTCCATGATCCTAAAGGCTTCTCGACGATGGAAGTATTCCAGTAAGTTACCATTGAAGTCTACGTGTGGCTAAGTTGTGCGGATGAACGTCACAACTTGCCTCAAAATGGGGGTCCTCTATAGTAGCCTCCTTGATCATCTCTGCTATCATTGGAAGTGCTCGGACAGCCTCGCCGAGGATGAGGTGCACATCAAGTTCAGTATTGGCCGTTGCGATTATTGTGTCCTCGTCGTTTGGTGCTTTTGATCCGATGAGTCTGGATAAAGCGTTAGTCTGACCAGCGCTGGTTGTGAAACAGTATTGTATCACAAAATCGTAGGCAAAAGAACTGTTGCACACAGGCATTTGGCCGTGTAAGTCGGCATGCAATTGATGGAACATAACTCGAATTTTGATTATCAGAAAGCAGTAGAGGAACATTTTGGTTAATATGAAATGAACATCACTCACAAATGATTGCAACTGTCACATCTCCATAGATTTTTCGGTCAACCCCTTTGGAAAAAAGCAATATACGGAAGTTTAGCTCTTAGTAAAGTTCGTCTATGAGATAAACATGTTATTGTGATCAGGACTGCTTGGAGGGCTGTCTAATATTTACGAAATCGGACATCAAAAGAGTTGACCACAAGTGACTG
>JTDE01000735.1:100588-114612 GCA_014338405.1 Paragonimus skrjabini miyazakii
GATGATGATGATGATGATGATGATGATGATGATGATGATGATGATGATGATGATGATGATGATGATGATGATGATGATGATGATGATAGCAGAAGGAACAATTGGAGGAAGAGGGGAGAAAACAACAAGAACAACAAAAACCAAGAGGAAGAACAATAACAGACAAACTAACTCATCACGAAACTGCTTAAAATATCCAGGTTTCTCGACTACGAATTTGCTTAGCCGTGTTCCGAGTTCCGAATGTACGAACAGATGTACCTTACCGATAATGCACGATCCTAAAGAGAAAAATGGACAGATAGTTTCATAGGAAGTGTTTTAAAAGAGCAGTGCAAATAATTGTGCACTATTTTACAATTAAAGGGAACAAGTTATTCAGAGTAGTTTGTGCTACTTGTTATTGTGTTGTTTGCGTTCACAGCAAATGGTGGTGGTTTGTCGGGTTTTTGTTCTCATGTTATCTTTGTACAACGTCTTTTCCTTGGGAATTTGTTCTCATCCGCTATGGTGACAGTGTCTGAATTTAAAACATTGAGTTCCCTTGATATATTTAGTCAAAACACAGAGAAGACGTTTCGATTTACTCTCGTCAACGTGTTGCAGAGCACATTCCGAAGGGGTTATCAACTGCACTCTCAAAAAACGACCTGCCGATTGTAACAAACTCGAAGAGCCCGTCCTCGCCGATCGCCAAACACATCTTATTAACCGGTCATATAGTTGACACTGTCAACTCGTTCAAGATATTCTTACATAATAGCTACCCGAAACTGTTAGCGATTAGTGAGGCAATGCTAATAAAAAAACACCGGTCAGTTTTGTGTGCACAGAAGGCGCTGACGCAATCAATCTGCTTGTCGTGGGGTTGATTGCACTATTAACACGTGAAAGGTCGGAACTATGTGGTTGGTTGGTTCAATTATTGTTATTCTGCGCAGTTTGTATAAAAAATTGCTAGTTTTACGTTGGCGACTGATGAGAGTAAATCGGAATGTTAACATCTCGCGATATATGTCTTCCCTGTGTTTTGACTAAGTGTTTGAATTGCACAATAGTTGACTACCATTAACTTGTGTTGTCGTTTTGGATACGTGTGTTTGTACCCTAACGGGTAGTAGGTATAAAAGTGAGGTCACGTATTATGTCACTTGTACTTAGTCGGGCCTTGCACTATGTCATAAGACACTAGATACACTAACGTTCACATGCTGGCCCTCGATATTCTGTGAAACCATTCACGACTAATCGTATGGGTGCGCTCACATAGGTTGTATAGCATTGGGGGCAATTCAACCTAATGGGAAAACGCAATGCAACTCTGCGCTGCCAAGCTATTTTGCTGATTACTTACGCGAGTTATATTCATAGCTGATTGAGTCAATGGAGCTAACGTTTATTCGACTGTCCTCTATAGCAGGACTGGTGAGTTTTTAAAATTATTTCTACACTGTGTACAGTATATCAGTACGTTTAAAGTGTATAAAACTGAATTCCTAAACAAGTAAGTTACAAGATCTGATTGAATGATATACGGGTTATGGAATTAATCAATCTGAGAGCATGGGTTCATATCAATAGACCAACTAGACATTGTCTCTCTGTCAACCTATTAAGAACAGCAAATTATGATTGTAGACGAAAACTACTTTTTTAAAATTACCGGAGTCATTAATTACAGTTCGGAATCGTGCATTTGATTACTCCCGCTAGAAGATTGGGAAATCGAGTGAAAACGGTCAAATTATTTCGAATCCTGACCCCACACGGTGGTAATCTGTTGACTTGAGACATTAAAATTTCTACTTGGGCTTCATGAACATTTTCTATGTAAATTTTGACATGGTTTTTCACTGTTCACGTGAATCAGATAAATGGAACTTAGTGACTCAGTGGTTAAGGTGGAGTGCGTTCTGGGCAGCAACGTTCGTAACTCGATTTGATCACTCAGAAAAATTTGTTTTCAGCCAACTTGTTCTACCACTGATTGGTCAGCACAGGCAAGTACGTGTTCGAATGCCGTGACAATCATCTGGGCAAGAGAATCAGGGTGCACATTGTACAGATAACACAGGACAGCAAGTGCAAAAACAGAAAAGTCTTCAAGATTCCGCCGGAAAGGAGACAAACACAGGCGAGCATGAATCCCAGAACTCGGTGAGTCACATCGATTTCTTCCTCCTCTACAAGCAAACACGTGATAAAATGAAGTACTTGCTCAATTTGAAAACATACCCAACTGGACCACAGTGATAAGGGATAATAGAAGGCTGATAGAAAACTGTGTTTACAGGTATAAAAGATTAGTAGTTCTGTAATCTGTAATCTGTCTTTTTTATCAAACGACTATCTACCGTACGCTCAACCTCAGAATGGTTGATCCGCATTGTTGGACCACGCTACATAGACAGAGGGGAGTGTGTATTGCATGCTACACTAAGCAGTTATTAGCTTCCCTATCGGCCTTGTAGAGCAGAGGACAGTATCATCTCACGTGATAATCAAGGTGATTTGACCGTAAACTTGATTCAGCCTAGGGCATCGATAAATAATTTCTATGAAAGATTTCAACTAAGTAAATTAAATCTGAATGATCCTTTCAAACAGACATTCAAACTCAGTCAGTTTTGTCTTCTTGGGAAGTCTTCAGATAATAAGAACACATCTACGATTACAATCTGCATCCTGCTTTTAACAAGTCATAAAACTCAAGGACAGCGTTTGCAGTAAGAACACAATGTTTGTAAAATTTAATACTGCTGGCCAGGTGACCGCAAGGCAACGGAGTTGGAAGTGAATTCAAACAAATCGTGGAGGATGACTCACCAGAGGTTGCGTTCATTTGTGGTGTCGCTGACTGAGATGGAACGTAATGAATGGGATTATCCGGATTATGATTAGAAGCCACTATGATTTCTCAGAATCCGTGACTATGTGTGTGTATGACTCACTCACTGCTCCGGGTGATAATTGCAACTCGGCTATGAATTCGTGCGTGCTACCTTTATGGCCTAGCTTCGGTTCAACAGCACTTGTGTTATGACTAGCAATCAGTGTAGAAAGGATTATTTATGTCCAAGAGAAGCGATTGAGCCGGTTGAGCATCATTAATAAACGAATGTGGCTGAACATTTACATATGATAATCCGGCCATGCCTGATATGAGGTCAGTGGCGCAATGGTCAACATGGTTGTTTCGTGAACGTGTGATCGGTGTTCTAAATCCGGCCGGATATGGATACGCACTAATGACGAGCCCTAATGAGGACACATCTCGAGTATAATCTCCCCTTTCAAACGAGGCTGGGTGAAAAGTCTATGGAAGCGTGAAGACTGTAATCAACTGTATGGATTGCTGAAGCTACCTGATTTCATAATTGTGACTAGCATGGGTGAGACTTGAAAAAGTTAGAAGGTTTAATCGGGACTAAAGGCTAAGCATGAGTCCAACATAATCTGTCGGTCATACAAGTATACGTCAACATGTAGCAAACGACAGTCGGTTAACAACAGTGTAGACCATCCCGTGTGTTAGAGTTATGATCGGAAAAACGGGAATTTGAACGTTACTTGTCAAAATGATCAGTAACATAGATTAGATTACGATGCACCTATGCACTAAACCTCTTCCAATTTGGGATGTGAAAATACCACTTTCACGTGTTCTGATATAACATTAACGCGCTTTGTTTTTTCAGTCGGTTCCTCCAGGATTGTTCCATATCACCAGAAGGGTGATCCTGTTGAGGAACTGTTGATTTTGCTAGACGAGACTATCGTCACGAACGGTTGAGTTTTGCCTTTTGTAATTATTGATGCATTTCTTTAATAGTACCGTAGAAATTGTTGGATCCAATCCTGTTTTCATTTTGGGAAACCGTTTTGAGCTACACGTAACTCGACGATCAGACGTGGATCGTTACAACCACTATCTGGTCAAGCATCCTGGCCGATCCCCCAAAGTGTCAGACATGACAAACTAACAAAAAAAACGATACCTCGTTAGTTCAGACATAAAAAATAACTTTAGTCCAATTGAACATGAACACAATAAAATGCGTCTGATCGAACGGCACCTAGCAGGTTCTCTGAAACTTCTGAAAGTATGTTACAATAACCAAACAACATTGATCAGTTTGTCGTTTTAATCAGCATTCTTTTCGTCGGCAACTGCTGTTTGAACTCACCATTAGAAACGATTTCGTCGAATAAGTTAGAAATAGGGTGACCAAAAATTATCCGGAAACTGTTCATCTTTGACATATCTCACGTTTGGCTAGACTTAGTTGATGAAGGTAACGTATGTGAAGGTTAAATTTAATTATGACATAGGTTCAACATGTTCACCTTCATTCTGGTAACATAAAAACATCCGCCTGAGATACGACTTCATAATCAGGATAGAATATTTTACCATCGTTGTTGTGGTCATCTCGTATGTATGGGATTTTCTAATTAACAACATGGATGACATGGCAGTCGTTAAACACAGATTCAGACAGTGAACAGTTGACAGTTCTAAACCCGATCTTGGAATCGACTGATAACACGTAATCGATGTTACATTTCTGTCAATTGCATGCAACAGATCAGATGGATTAATTAGGTCAACGTACGTTAGTATACTACTCCATTTATATGCATATTAAAAGATCGAGACAGCAATAAACACGATGTTTTAATGACGATTTAATGGAATATTGATAAACAAAATAAACGTAGCAAACCTCTGTTGTAACTGCTCGTGGAAACGGCAACTGAACCGAACCAGTAGGCTGACAAACACAATAGTGTACACAACATAGTCCAATGTGTTGTCAAAATCTTACTAAAAACGGAGTCACTAGATGAGGTGAACAGCGCAATAAAATTATCAACCGTTAGGTTTAGATAAGTTAGCAGAAAGCTAGTAGCCAATGGGAACTGAGACATATCTGTAGAAGCTTAAGTGACCATTAATGAAGGGAATAAATTGATGCCCTTTTACAGGTGACTGGAAAACGGGATGGAAAACAGAAGAGAGAAGAGGGAAGAAAAATGTCGGATCGATTACAACCCGGGTCGAAACGATTACACAGTTCAGTAAGTCAACTACGTACAATCAGACAAGCAAAACACGCTTCAAAAGACTGATATCGTGCTAATAAACAATCATTACAGATTGTAATTTAAAAAGGTCTGGTTGTTTTACTTGTCTTGTTAGCTACGTGACTTGTGTGTTGTCCGTTTCTCCATCAGCTGCAAGTTCGCTTTATGAGACAACTCTTTTGTAGGTCATCCCGGCAGTACGTTTCTGATAATGAGCAACCTTCAAGTTTAATTTGGTAGCTTCGTACAGTCTCTGATGGAAGTATTGCTACAACTTATTGCATAATATTACTATTGAGTTAAAGGCCATTTAACAACCTCTATTTCAGATACGATGGACGTTTCTCTACCACAATGCGGTCGATAGGAAGCAATTTTTACCACGTATTTGACTACCAAATCGATAAAATCAGAAAGACATTGGTCTAAACGATCTCAACTTAGCAGGAAAGCAATGTTCTTTTATAGTGAAATAACAGTGTTTACATTAATTATTTGTATTGAATGATAGGCGTGTCACGCAGTACAGTAGTCGAGGATTTGGGTAATTTTAGGTAGAACATTCCGCACATTTGATTGGTTCGTTTTGATCAGTCGATTCGTTGTTACGTTCCACTACCTTGATTTGAGCAATTCCGTTGTTTAAATCCGACAAGCGTGTTTTAACCATCACTTCTTACAGGCAAATTCGAGATAGCAGCTACATTGTACTTTTCTGCTAATCAATCTAGAAAAACACACCAAACGCAACATAGGTTCTCTCGTTCTACGTTTTGTTTACCGGTTAACCGATGCTGCTAAAATGATGTGAACTGGTTAAAAAGTGGCGATAGTTTTAAAGCCACTCACTAAATGCTGTGCAAGGTCCGCCGGTATACACAAGAGACATTAAACAACTTTCATTATATCAACTATAAATTTTGAGTAACCGGGAGCAAATGCGGAAGAAAGGATAGCACGCACGGATAATAAGCGCATGCAACGAAAACACACTTATTGCATGTGTATACAACGACCATCTGTCACACACACGGTTAGCGGCATCCGATTCGGATTAGCCAGTCACAATGACCGAAACCAAAGGACGCCTGTGCTTAACCAGCACACACACACACATACACACTGATTATCGGACAATTATTTGGCATTTTTAAAGCATTAGTTCAATTTGGCTCTAAACCAAATAACTCTGATCAGGTAACCGTTTTAAAACCCTATGGTTTGTATTGACAAGCATACACATTCGTACAAGTTGATGACCAACCAGATACTAAGCGGTCTGTTTCCAAAAAGACGAGCGTAATCATATCATTGATTCAAAAATAATCAAATTTCTGTGATATAGTGACGGTCAACTGAGGGTATGTCAGACGTTTCACTGTAATTGGTCTCGTGGCCCAACAGCGTTCTCAATATGTGCGATTTTCGCCCCCTCTACCCGAGCACAAGATGCGACTGTCATCTTTCACTGGATGATTTGGAGGTTGATTGACACGTCGAAAAGCATAATTCTTAATCAATCTCAATTTCTATACCAGTTCAAAGACCGTAATTTCGTGTTTATTTTATTGGATATCAGTAAACGTGTATCGAATGTACAAGAATCGCATCTCACAATTTTATACCGTGATACAAAACAGTCGGCAGACCACCACGCTTGTCAGTATGTAGGTCTTGAATTTGAAGACCTCATTACATCCACTGAAGTTTTCGGTTACACCCCGATTAATCTGCTTCACCAGTTGTCCCACTGAGTTTGGGTTTCCGTGGTTCACTCTGGTAACGAAGTGTGTTCAGCCCGATCCGTAGAGTTTGTGTGCATGTTATGCCATCTGGACATTCACCCGATGATGACGGAACACAGCCAGAAATGTGTGGGAACAGCGTGAAATGTATCAGAGGGGTCTGTTCCAATTTCGAGGGGACAGCGGCCATAAACCCTTGCTTCTCTCTCAGATGGAGACGGGACGACAGTATCCCCCTTTGCTCACTCATTCAGGCTTTAGGGGATGCCCGTAAGGAAAACACAGCCAACACATGGTAGACAGTTAATTGTGTCATGTGTTCCATCCGGCCAGACATCCTCAACACGCAAATTCATCTCATTTCGGCTATTGTAATTGGTAGAAAGCTATAAATTGCGATTAGTCTGACGCGTCGCGTTCGGATTGGTTGGATGAAGGGTAGCTGTTCAGAGTTTAACCAATCAGAATCTACCCGTCTGGACGTCTGTGGGACAGAACCAGGAATAGGGGCGGGAAAGAAGTCAGACAGTGCAGACAATAGGCTGTTGTCAATGTGGTTTGTCCCGAGAGAGACGAATTTCAAAGTCGTTGTTCAAGGTCAGGTAAACGTGCATCAATAAATATTTATGGGCGGAGAAAATTGACACCATAGCTTAATCGAAATAGACGGAAGACATTGCGAAGACATTTCGTTTACTCTGTTCAGTCACGAACGTAAAACATTAGAATATGTCGGGAATGCGGATAGCAACAACAGTGGAAGCAATCAACAATGGGGGTTACATGAAACAAGGACCGTTATCAGTTCCAGGGCAGACAAACTGTGTTGGCCTGCATCAATAAAAGTATTCAAAGGGTTGTATACTAATAGACGCTTCAGTTCTTAGTTTGTTTAAATTAAAGTTATAAAAACACCCATTTTGTAACGTGATTTCTGCTGCAAGATACATAGACGAATGAAAACTGTGAATGTTAGCCAATAGTAGAAATTATCAAGTACATGTTTCACTTTGATCCACCTTGATTAGCTGTGATGCGTGTGTAGTACGTCTGTCATTTGAGACTATCTGAACAGATAAATAAAAATGAGACTACTCCGTCAGTCAAACCAATCATTTTAGCAGACTGGGTTTGAACCACAGGTATCGTGATCTCATACACCTGGCTTCGAATAGCTTGATAGTATCCACCCTACAAATAATGCAGTATGTCATAAGACAGTGGATACCTCCGGATATAAAACGAGAAACCTATGTAGGTTGATAAATCAAAGTCACTTAGATGATTGTTACGTATCTAAGACGACTGTCAAGCCTGTGTCTCATTTCGGACGAAAAACAAAGCTTGAAAATCGTTCAATATAGATACATAGGGAAATCGAGAGATAAGCAAAATCGATTAGGTGAAAAAGCACGTGGGCCAACTGGTTCACACCTGTGATAATATTCCCAACAATATTTGTTTACGAGTGGATAATAAACATGATCACTTTCATCCAACCGAACACATCCTGTGCTTGACGGTTGGAATGCACCGCATTATTTAAATAGAATCCTGAATGATATGTTTAAGGTGATACTGATAGCTATGAAATGTTACTTATTGTTAATAAGTAGTTTGGCAGATTTATTAATTTGGAAGAGACTCATTTGTGACGAATCTTGGCTTCGACTGAATTCGAACCAGCGACTGAAACAGCTTGATTAGAAGTGCCAGACTAATTATTGGTAAAATACTCACAATGCCCAACAGTGACACTGAGGGATTCCAGTCTGAACTGCTTCAGAAAGCTTGCCGGGGCGGTCGATTCTTTCAACCGTTTATTGGACTCCATATGACATAATGGGACGGATCGATAACCGAATCAAAATGCGAAAGTTCCAACCTCCGCACTTGGTTTCGTAGCTCAACTAGTGTCATGTTTGGTCAACCTGTTAATGTTTTGTTCAAATCAAGACACAGTCCTAGAGATTTGATTCTTTTGTGCACCGACGATATTCGGTTCCACTTTGACAGTACTGCTTACAAACAGACTTATAGTGTGACAATGAAGAGCTCATCGCGCCGAACCTTAGCTGATATATTCCTGGAGATGATTGAAGGAATAATTTCAAACTCCATTGACAGTAGTACTATCTACAAACAACTCATCAACGATAAATCAATTTGGCAGGTGAGATTCCTCTTAACTGCACAGACTTCTGAACTCATCCCATTCCAATTTAACTATTTCTTGTGAACAAGAGTTTGAAGAAAGCCTATTGTTTTCGGACATTTCTTGTCAGTCGGCATGAAGGCAGTACAAAAAAATGCGCAGTGTATTTGTGTATCATTTTCATTGGCTTGTTCCGATGGCATACACGTGTGATTGAGTCCGAATCCTGATCCATAGAACCAGCCAAGTATGTGCTGGTGACAGCATCAACAAAGAGAAACAATTCCTGCAGGATGTTTTACTGGTCAATGTTCAACCGGAGAAGTTTGTAGAAATTCACTACAAGCCAGAGGTGCGACTGCTTGCGAGAGACATATTGAGTTGGGTGTAACTTTTACAGGTAATCGTATAGCAATCGATGTAGACAGGAAGTTGTGGTCATCTCCGAATCGCCTACACTCAGTTACCGAATTACGAATGTTGTTTTTCATTCGTTCTATCGTTTCTCATGTTTCCGGTCGTGGTTCAGCGAACTCTACTGCTTCTCACCTAATTTACCAGGCCACCTGCAGTTGCGGTGACAAGTATATTGATGGAATTTGTATCTACGGAACGTACGCTATCTGAGCCACTTTCATTTTCAATGTCTAAGACGCAACTTGGGTATTCGGTGGTCGGACATGATTCCGAACACTGAGGTACTGCGGCGAGAGGACATGAACGGGGTGGAAGCCTTGCTGATGTTGAATCAGCTTCGTTGGCTGGGTCACTTCCGTTGGATTGACGATGACCATATCCCGAAACAGCTGCTGTATGGACAACTAAGATCAGGTTAGTAGAATCTTGATGGTCAAATGCTGAGATACCAGGATGGTGTGCAGGTAAGTCTTTCACGTTGTAAAATTGATTTTAGATGTTGGAAAGACTTAGCGTTGAACCGGACTGCTTGGAGGAATACAATTCGGACAGGCGTCCGCGAGTTCAACGAGCAGTTCATGAGCGGCCGAGAACGAGAGAGCGCGGTACGCAAGGGAATTATCGGTACCATAGGTCGTGGTGACATGACTATATGGCGTTGCGATGTGTGCGGCCGCGAATGCGCTGGCCTCCTTGGATTAGTAGGTCACCAGCATACTCATAGTGCACCGTCGGCGAACAGACGACGAATACGTTAGGCTCAGGTAGGTCATATCAGTGTATCCATTCTATTTCTGTTATCGATTGCATCGACCAAGAATGTGGTTGTTGGGCAACTAATCCACTCCTCTTTTCAGAAACTTCAGTGTCTGTAGTCTTCTACCCATTCTTTCCTCGAGCTTTGCTGGTATACTGAATGATGAATCGTCTGTCTGATCGTTTTGTAGTTCAACTTTGAATTTTGTTTTTCAGATTTATCCTCTCTAGAATGCATTAACATACACTCATATACTGGAATGCTTCTTGTATTACATTTCACACATCTTTCTTCTCCGTTTATTTTCCGACAGATAAGGGTTTCCTCTTCGTGCTAGCCATCCAATTGGCTAACCAGTATTGGCCGGCTGGACACAAAGGCCCCACTCACACACCTACTGGTCTGATTCCTTCGGGTTTACACCGGATACGTGGTGTGTGAGCGGAACCGCAAGTGGTGCAGCGCAAGCCACTTTGGGTTATGGTTTTAATGGTAAGCGTTCTTTGGCTTCGGTCACTGTGGATGCCGTCAACCGTGTGTGTATCAGGCGTTGACTTAAACTGTTTGTCCGATTGCGAACCGATACCACTGACTTCTTCAGTGCAAAGCCCAACAGTCAGTGTCTCTATCTTTGTTACTACACTTATGTCGTATATACATATTCACGTGTGTAAAGGATAGTAGGCGAACTGTTAACAGTTCGTGAGCTAGGTTGTGTTCCTATGATTTTGTGTTTTCTCCCATGGATGAATTTGATAAACAGAACCGAGATGTTGGTATGTTTCTATCACACACACACACACACACACTAACAAGTTGATAGTCATGTCTCAGTGCTTTATTTATAGGAAGTTTGGATATGCAACAGTTGCCAACGAAATTATTGTGAGTTAGTCAGTAGACACACCAACATTAAATATGTTGTATTATACACTTCCCTTTTGAAATCAATGGATCCCTGGATTATTTGGTGGATTCTACATGACAAAACGGGATGGGTAATTGACTGAGTCCCAATGTGTAACTTGCGAACATTTTGCACGACTTCCTAGCAGTAGAGAGACTGCGGCGTTTGAAAACTCTTCTGTTTTGTATTCGAACTCAGCCTTGGTGATTTACCGCATGGTAAATCAGATATTATCATAGCAAATTGTCAACGCCCTGCCTATCCTTGCTAGTTTCCAAGGTTTTCCATTGACAGATGGAACAGTGCAAAAGACTTCCATCCAGTCAACGTTAACATGTAGCAGTTCCCTCCACATCCGCATAGTTAATTCGGCGAGGTAACGAATGTTTGACCTAGTTGTCCTACACCGTTTTATATGTTGAGTGGTTTCCCTTTTGCGTGTTTGTAATTGGGACGCACTTGAACCACAGTAGTTCGCAACACACATGAGGAAACATGCATATAAACGCACGATTGTAAACGTCCTTTTGGACACGTTAGCCACCGAAAACGGGAACTGAACATCGACTCACAAGAATAGCCCATTCAGCTGGTAACTAACATCAAAGTGTTCCATTCTGCCCCGTCGCTGGCCGGGAAGCGGTAAATTCGTGGAAACTAGGCCACTCTACCTCAAGCAACCTGAATCGTGCTCTTGGGTGTTTTTGAAAACGATTAGTATCCCAGTTGTTCGGAGTAGGATAACCACTGGTTTCTCTGACGTGTATTAGGACTGTTTGCGTTTTGTCTTCTACTACTTTCAAGTCACACTGTCCCCAATTGACCATCCTAAATCATTCCATACTATTCTGTGTGTGTCCATACCGTCTTCCCAATGTATTGGGGACGAAGACACTGATGACTTTGGCAAACTGTTTATATTACTTCCCTTCTGAGTAGCTTTCATTGTTTTAATTACTGCCATTATATTTTCCCAATCGACCGTTTTTTATAAATCACACCAAGGGTGCAAAAGTCCCATTTTGGCGATCATGTCAAGCTCATGAAATCGGTGATAAAGGCTAATACTAGACTACGCACATAATAATTGGTTAGGCCCAAACCGGACGTTGACTGAATGTTACGTCACGCGATCATGATCGAATGTCTGTGTGTGTGTGTGTGTGTGGTTAGACTGGATATGATTGATCTGTGGTCACGAAAGTTGCAACGACTGGACAAATTTCTTTTCAGAACGCAGGTTAGGATTGTGTAATCTATTAGTAATCGATTCGGAGGTCGCCAAAATGCGCTGACGAACTGGCAGGACAGATCGGCGGTTGCATCAGTATGTGGCAGAGCACATTCCGAAGGGGTTATCAACTGCACTCTCAAAAAACGACCTGCCGATTGTAACAAACTCGAAGAGCCCGGCCTCACATCTTATTAACCAGTCATATAGTTGACACTGTCAACTTGTTCAAGATATTGTTACATATTGGCTACCCGAAACTGTTAGCGATTAGTGAGGCAATGCTAATCAAAAAACACCGGTCAGTTTTGTGTGCACAGAAGGCGCTGACGCAATCAATCTGCTTGTCGTTGGGTTGATTGCACTATTAACACGTGAAAGGTCAGAACTACGTGCGTGGGTGGTTCAATTGTTGTAAGTATGCGCAGTTTGTATAAAATTTGCTGATTTGACCTTGGTGATTGATGTGAGTAAGTCGAAATTGTTTTGACTAAATCGATTACGGGAACTCAGTGTTTTAAGGTTTTTTGGTTGTGCTGGCAACTCTGTAGACAAACTGGAATGTGTTTGCTGATGGCTATGCGATGGTTGGTGTCAGTTAGGTGTGCAACAATGGCGCCGGTAATTGATTTACGACAACTGGTTCCAATCCAAGTTGGATGATGTTCCTTGATCCTTTTTGACAAGCGCCTAGTCGTAAGACTAACATGCTCTGCAGTACAACAGCAGCAAGAAAATGAATACATGAGGACTGACTGATCGTGGACTGGTAACTTGTCTTTCAGACTCAACAGTAACATCGAACTTGTTGTGAACCAACTTCTTAAGATTGCCACTGGAAAGGTACGTCTAAGTGACTGGTACCTGCAACGGTTAAACTGATCTGCTACAGTATCCCTTTTAAACGGGAGTTTTATAAACACAGCTTTCTCTTCAGCTGTGGGCATTACTTCATGCGAGATTTTGGTCTTCATACGTAAAGTGATGAATTGCACCGGATAATCGTCTTCATTCGATAGGTTTTTGAAATGTTTTAAGTTCCTGCTGTACTGAGTCATCCGATTAAATCTTTCTTGCTCTAGTTGCCAGGCAATGGGCTAGATTTCGTTTTTGTTTATGGGGCACACACTGTTGAAATTGGTATATCGACCCGTCCATGTAAGTTTGTGATATACTGACCCACTCGATGTACTGTCTCGACGTCTGATCAGTTTGACATATAAGAAGTGGAACTCGTTGTTAGATTCCTCTTCATTAATCAATAGGATTGATTATGGCAGACTGAGTCACCTGCTTACTGCAGCCACAGACCATTATTCACGGTTGCTAGTAGGCTGACTTAAATAATTTTTCATATAATTACAAACACAGGCTGCCCACTAAGTTTTGTCATGCGATACAGTCACCTGTCTCTAGTTCTCCAGCGTTTTCTCACTATAGCAGTCTAATGACTCAGAGTTCGATTACGCTTACTCAAGCATTACAACACAATCTTATAATGAAAGTCTCATTATTGTGAGCAACTTACTCATCTCCATATAGAGCTAATTTTGGCATAGAAAGAATGCAAAGGCTTAACAAACAGGTGTGTTCATGGCCATGTGTCATGTTAATGATGTTGAGTTAAGATCATTAGGTGCATTTACTTCACACATACTTGTACAATTGTATAACATGCAGCTTCGTTTGTGAGTAGTGTAGCACGACTCGTACGCGTGAAAAAT
>JTDE01000735.1:165925-182008 GCA_014338405.1 Paragonimus skrjabini miyazakii
TGAACTTAACATACTCGTCGTCTCTACGCCTACGGTGCATTATGAATACGCTGGCGACCTACTAATCCCAAACGGCCAACGCATTCGCGGCCGAACACATCGTAACGCCATATAGTCATGTCACCACGACCTATGGTACTGATGGTTCCCTCGCGTACCGCGCGCTTTCGTTCTCGGCCGCGCAATAACTGCTCGTTGAACTCGCGGACGCCCGTCCGAATTGTATCCCTCCAAGCAGTCCGGTTCAACGCTAAGTCTTCCCAACATCTAAAATCAATTTTACAACGTGAAAGACTTACCTGCACAGCATCCTGGAATCTCAGCTTTTGGCCACCAGGACTTCGCTTACCTGATCTCAGTTGTCCATACAGCTACATACACACGTGCGCGCGCACATACACACGTAACTAAATCATAAGCAGCAGTAACCATGGTAACATCGTGACTTGAAATTATGAACTGACAAAGTAAATTAGCTCCACCTGAGACAAAAACCGGTTAATCTCTTCACAGTTACACCATCACATACATGTCAGAACGAGAAAGCGGATATGAAACAGTAAAAACTGTTACAAGAATAGGAACGGGTTAAGGAGTGAAAAGGCATATTACGTTGTATTTCCGTCAGTTGATCGATCTTCTGTTGTACCGCTTCATCGAACATCATGCAGATAAATGATTCTGCAATTCAAGAACGAAGAACGTTGACTAGCTGCTGTTCACAGACATAAAAAACGTTGGTTCAGTTTAAGTAGCACTTTAGTATTCTGTCCACGGGTATGATTTACTCAAACGAGCACTCATTTTGATCATTACATCCATTGGCTTCCTCTTTTACGTTCAGCAGCTACAATTGGGCGTTATACAGCTAACTACAGCCAAACCAGCCTATTCACTGTCCTGATCATATGTCTTGAAACATCCAGAGGGGCTATCCGTTGATGCCGGGTGCAGTCGGTCGTGGTCATGGTTGTCTGTGTAACCTTAAGACAGTGCGTGCCTCGTATAGTCTACTTCCCTACTCGGCACCCAAGTTTCCCACTGGGAACAGACGATCGTACATGTCGAATGTAGGAAGTTGCAGCCGTGTGGAGACAGCTTTATAATCGAACTGTCTGTCTGAGAGAAAGGAGATGAACAACGCCAGTTGTGGCTACCTATTTTGGTTTATGTGAGCAACATTTTCAATACAATCACTGTATAGAATGCTAAAATTAAACTAGTATACTTCAGGGAGAACTAATTTGAGGTTAGTCGCTTTTTTACCTTGGTACAACGGAAAAACTGGAATGATGTTTAAATACACACTTTTTATGAAGTCTGTTGCCTGCATGACGACGCATGAAAATCGAATAGACCCGAGAAACATGGGCTGTCGGTCTCACAGTCGAGGATGGAGAATTAAATCAGTGAAACGTACAAATCTGTTGAGGTGGTAATATCTGAGTTTAATTTCATTTCAGAACAGATACAACAGATGAACTCCAGTTGATGAACATAACTCAACACAACACTACATACGGCAAAAATTCGTCAGAAATATCCTCTTGCTTTGCTGTTAATTTCTTCTGGGGTCCAACAATATGTGTACACAGGAAATTCCTCCGTTTGACGTGATTTGCTCATTTTCGGAATTCAAAAACTTTAATATCGAGATTAGTTGAACGACCATTCTGAATATTCTAATTTCACTGTAACACCCCCCGAACTGTTCAACACCATCATGACTGTATGGTAACGGAGTGACCACCCGACCGCACAGTTCTAGAGATATTTTGACCAGTCAACTGACAACTTGTCTAACGCCACCACCACATCGCGATAAGTGTGTTAGAATGTTTATCCCTTGAAAAGTGCGTTATATATGGTGACTTAGTAAAAAAAAGTGGTGGGGGTGACCTAAACGCATGTCACATGAAGTCATCTGACTTTGTTAATCTGTTCCCTTCACCATGACCGAGTAGGGCGGTAGGTTCGGAGAAAACGGGGTGGGTGACACGTGACAGTGTATGAAGAGTGGGGACGATTTGGCGATGTATTCACGAGGTGAGCCGTCACACTCAGGGGGAAAATGGACATGCGATATCGCATTTGTCACGGCCGATTGGCCTCACTCTACACTGACGTTTTGGTGAATTCCCTTCATTATCTCACATACGCGTGGAAAGACCGCGTTATCTGCGACCTAGAGACGTGACTTGACCCCACGTCACCTACCTAAAAGAACTGTTGAACAACGCTTCCTTTGGTTTCAATCACATCCGATAAGACGATGTCATCGCAAATAGGACGTTCCGTACCAAGATAACTGTGAAAACGAAGAGCTAGTGTGACATACCATAACATCAAAAAGAGGATTTTTTTATGGGACAAATGTTCATCATTTGGGGTTAAACAAATCGGCAACGACTCGAATGCACCAACTTCATACCAGCAACCGAATATCATCTCTTTCAAAAATCCCCATTGAAATCAGGAGAACAACGAACAAGACGTGTTTATTGTGTTTGATCATCAGGCTAATTACAACACAATAAACATGAACGCAGTAGTTAAAGTGAGTAAGAAAATCGGTCAGTAGAAATTATGGACTGCGTGTGGTTTCTTCCACATTCTACACAGCGTCGGAATGAATTATATCAAGCTGCAAGAAATCAGACATCGTTTGTAGAGTTATACAGTTCCCCGTCTTTATTTCCACTTATCTTAGTAGACGGGAAGTAATCAATTTTATTTTCCAAAGTTGTCAACACCTGTTTTCTCAACTTCTGTGTACCCATTCAAAGTTGACTGGTCAGTTGACAGTTGTTCAATATATGTTTGTATGTTTGAATTGACATAGACATAGACACATGATTGGCCCTAACAACAGGAACGTTTAAGCTCTTTGAATGAAACATTGTTTAACCAAACTATGTTAACGAAAATGACAGTGTTAGGGAAATCAGAACATAAAATCCAACTGCGAACCGGGCTAAAAGACTTACTGCATGTGTGTCTGTGGGTACAATGTGGATGATGGAATGGTCGTAAGCCACACTCACACTCCAGACGGCAGACACATTCGAACCATCCCGGCATTTCATTAGCTGCGTTGTTTTTTCACGCCCCGGGCCATCGATGAGCAGACATTGGTTTAATTGCATCCATCTTTTCTCATTACAGTCAGATGCCTAATATGAAGTTGATTTGGAGTAAGACTGTCGTCAGCAATAATGAATGATCAAGTATGACTTTAGAGGTTAAATCGTTCAAAAACGTCCATTAAAGTCAGGAGAACAGCAAATTAGTGTCCTATACTCGTTTACTGTGTTTGATCATCAGGTTGATTACAACACAATAAATATGAAAATAGTAACTAGGGTGACTAAAAAGTTGGTCAATAGGGTCTGTAGACGGCATGTCTACCAGCAGTTGCGCGATCGGTGGCTTAACTTATTAGTTTGGTTGATTGTAAACTAGTGGAGATCACGTGCCCGCATGAACTGTTTCTGAGCACAGAAGGCAGAGTTACGAAATCGGATACTGATCGCTTTCGCGGCGGTCAACATTCTTAATCTAGTCTTTGTGTATCGGTTTCCTGATACTCGGTGAGCAATGTGAAAGGACACTTTCCTACTGACAGAATGTTTAGAGTAGCTGAATTTACTGATCAGAACAATAACGTAACGAAAATGACTTGTTTGCTGTGTTTCATCATCAGGCTAATTACAACACAGTAAACATAAAAATGGTAATCAGATTGAATATGAAAATTCGTTAATCATTCAAACCCACAATTTAGAACAGTGGTTGCTAGCGAATGTCATCTACTTGAACAATTCAACAAACAAAAGTCTAGACCATTCACCACTAATCAATACACATTGATTACATTTCTACGGGGAGGGGTTGTTTTCACTGTGAAATCCGAGGTCACCTCTGAGTTGTGTTCGCCTGATAGAAATAATCGATCTTTTCCTTAAACTCCACTTCAACTTTACTGAGAAGTTCTACTATTACATTTATTGATCAAGGTCAACAGAACAATGACTGTCTTCTCTTGAAAGTGGACGCAGTTTGGATGTGAGGTCAACAGCGAATTGAACAACGCGCTCGATTCCTAATCTGTTTGACCGGAATTCAAATCCTGACCATGGCAAGGACGTATGTACCATCAATAGAATCAAAAAACAAATGAAATCCACTTCAGTTGTACTTATCTAAACGAACCTACTGAAGAAGAGTGACTGTGAGTCCGAAAAGTGTTCTCGGGAGCAAACGATGTTCAGCTTATGATAGACAGGTACTCTGAGTCATTTTTTAACGCTCACACGCCCTATCCAGCGGGTTCTCATGATTATTGTGTCAGATTATTGAAACCATACACATATGTAAAACTGTAGAAATAGCAAGCTTGAGAAAATCTTAACGAGTTCATAATATTTACTCTATTCCGTGTGAAATGGTTACCAACTGACTAGTAGCTTCATGTTAATAATTCTGGTGACCACTAAGCTAACTTGTAATATAACTGTTAGAAGAATCAGCTATATAACTGTTCTACACGAAGTATGCTAACATCCGGCTAGGAAACCTTGACTCAATGGATGTTAAGTGACTGAATGGACTCTGGTTCGATTTATGACTTAGTTGCTAGCTTTGATCGATGTTTGCAATCAGAAACGAAAACAACTTCTGTAAAGGCACTTGGGACCCATAGTATGGTAATGAGTGCAGGCAGATGTCAATAAACAATCACAGTTTGGTTTTACTGATGAGACCACTACTCCTGAATGTTCTTGGAACTGCACAGTTAGGTGCAGCCACTTCAGCAACTTTCGTCGTCCCGTATGTCATCGATGATTATGTCTAGTAATTTGACAAATATCTACACGTTTTCTTCTGATCACAAAAGCATGTCGTATAAACTCCAATCTATAGTTGATATATTTCAACTTCCACCTGCGTTTTTGAGCCAGGTCGTTCTATTTTAAACTAGTCTGTCCTGTACGCCTAAGATAAACCTCACTAACCAGCAAGATACATGTGCAATGCGGTTGAAGTTCATGTTTCCATGATTCCATGAGAGTAAACAAAACTGTACAAGGTGTTTGCGAGTCCCACACAACCTAGCAACAATACACACGACAAACTAGACGAAACCTAGGCGCAGTTATATAAATCGGATTGACGCTATACAGTGCTGACTGATTGTAATGACAATCTGAACACCATGCATACTCGATCGTAGCATTCAAAAGAGTCTTCCGACAAACCCACTTCAAAATGAAGCATTCGATTCAAGTTGCTCTCTCACTTAGACTCTTCAGTATTGCATATCCCCGTCAGGACCGGAACTCATATACCGACCATTTTGCATGTAAGTATAATGTATTATTCACAACACAAGTAACTTCACAAGTGTTGACTGAAAAGTCGTATCCAAACGTTCGGTCACATCTCTGTTTGAATAGTGTTCAGTTTGTCTGATCATTTCGAAATGACAATAATTGTTGAGAAAGCCCAAAAAATAACAACAGACCTCGACTATGAATCTAATAGATGACCTTAAAACATAACAATACTCAAAGACTACGCTCATGCAAAGTAAACTGAAGTCTAGAAAAACAAATGCTCAATAATAGACCGTCCATATAGACTGTGACCAAAAATGAGTATGATGAGTGTCTGGCATAATTAATGCTTGTTTGATCGTTTTAACGATATACTACTTGGTCTAGCGGACGGCATAATAATCCGGTCACGCACACGACGACAACAACATCAACAATAACCCAGATCGTGGAGTTATCAACATGTGGTTAAAAAGAGTGTTCGAACCAGTCGGTCACATTAAGCGAAAAACCTATTCACCCTGTCTCTGAATGGCAATTCAAACCAAGCTGTGCGTAACTCTGACCTCAAGTGAGACTTACAGTGTTATAGTTATCACACACACATACGAGCGTCGTCGGTTTTGGTCAGCCAGTTTGGATAATACTAACTACGGAAAGGTAGGATGGTTACCGAAAAACTACTGAAAATGAATATCACAAAGAACAAAGGATGATCCAGTGATTACCATAACTTGGAAAGAAGAGAAAAGGGATAGAATATAGTAGGTATGCGGGCCGTAGATCATTGCTGAGGCAGAATCTACGAATTGGTCCAGTCTTGTCCAGCACATCACGATAAGCAAACAAAGAGAGTGGGTTGAAGACAGATGTTTCGGATTAGCCTGTCACAATGACAAAAGTCAAAAGATGTTTACGTACAACTCACATCACAAACGTTTTTGTTTCGAATCAATTGTGGTTCCACTCACACACCACATAGCCAGTGCAAGCCAAAAGCAATAGGATAGGGAGGCATGTGAGTGGAGACCTTTTGGTGCAGCCGGTCAATGCTCGTTAGTCAGTTGGCTGACTAGTATGAAAGTGGAACCTATATCTGTAGGGAACAAAACACAGAGAGACTCCAGTGATAAGATCGAGGCTGAGAAAGTTGTTGAAAATATAAAACAGTTAGCTCATCACATGAGCACACAATATAACAAACTAGATAGCATGAGGAAGAAAAATGAACAATTTAAGTAGGGACGAAGAACACATAGGACATTCGTCCCAGGAAACATCATAAAATGCACCAGCACAATTGAAAAAAAGAATGGGTAGAAGGCCACAGTGATTTAGCTCGTTGATAAAAGAAGCGAGTGAGTTGCCAAGCGACGATGGGCGTTGGTTAATGCGAATGATAAATGGACATAACGGACATGAAGTACTTGAGCCTAGTATAATTATCGTCTCTTCGCTGACTGTGTGCTATGATTGCACTGATAGCCTAACAATCCAAGACGGCCAGAGAATTCGTAGCCACATTCTTGGCGCGTCACCACGACTTTGGACATTTATTGTCTCTTGATGTACCACGCGCTTCAATTAACAGCCTCGCAAATGTTGCTCATTAAACCTACGGACGCTTGTCCGGACCGCATTTCTTCGGATGTTCCATCTCACAGCGAAGTCTTTTCAAAATCTACAATCGATATCACAACGCAAAAGACTTATTTGACAGCGCATATTTATTTTCAGTTGTCCATATAGCAGCTGTTTCTGAATCTGTCTGTCGCACACCCTACAGACGAAGCTGATTCGGCATCAGCATAAGTTCAATCGCGTATTTGCACACTCGCTGAAGTGTTTGAGTTTTCGGAACCAAATCTAACTACCAAATAAACACGAAGCATTTTAGACATTGCTAATGGAAACGGCTCAGATAGCGCACGTTCCATTGATACAATGTCCAAGTTCCTCTACCGTACAGTAGCGCAGACAGCATCGCTGAACGGTAAACACATAGCTTAGTGGCCATCTTCAGGTTGTGCTTCTTCCAGACACGTCTTTCGAGATGCTTGAAAGCAGCACTATCCTTCACTACACGAGTGCGTAATTCGCGGTCCACGGACAGATCTGTCGACAAATTGTTATCCAGGTAGCAGAAGTTTGTACATCCATCCATCATGTCTCCACTTACATGAAATCTGGGTGTGCAAGGACGAAACTGTCCTATCTGTGTTGCTATCCCACTAAATTTTGTTGCTGCAGTCGCGAAAACCGTAGCCACTCACTGAAGGTCATTTTCGCTATGACCAAATATTGTTGCGTCATCTGTAAACAGCAGCCTGCACATCCTTGTATTATGTGGCCGAATTGAGGCGCCTAAACGCTGAATGTTCAGCAAGCGACCATCCGTGCGGTGTTCAACTTCAACGCCGTCTTCTGAGCAGTGAAGAACAACTGATAGCATTCGGCCAAAGCTCGGACAACGCCCTGCCTCACACGAGTGATGATGCATAAATAGTTAGAGGTCGATCCACGCGATTGCATTCGTACGCAACAGTCTAAATAACTAGACAAACTTACCACGGAACACACAACGAACCGTTTAAGTATTGCAAGATACCATTTGTGTAACTGTCCGTAACCCAAATCCGATGTACAGGGTTATTGACCCGCAATTCTGATTTGTCTTTGCTTATGAAATACGCTGACTGATTTGTCAGTCACACAAATCATTTAATCACTTCCTCGACTCAATCTGATAAGTTTAGTTCTCATGTACAGTGCAACTGTTCAGGAATTTCGAAACATCAGTTATGGTTTTCATGACTGAATGTGATATGTCAAAAAGACCCCGAGGTGGTGACTTGTTCACAGCAGATCTGAATGCAGTGATCGGTCAGGAGATTGGAATTAAACTCCACCATATTCGTGCAGACTGAGTATGCAACTCGTCTAAGGCACGTTCTTCATCATTCCACACTCTCAATGTTATTGCTTATTTACGTAGAGTTTAGATAACTTACCGACCTCCGAAGAAATTCTCCTTAGAAAACATGGGATTATCCGGTCATTCTTTCAGTGTGATTGGTGGTATCCGTCGTTACAAAAGCCGTTGTTCATCTTCCGACCCAGAAAAGGGTATGTGCTCTAAATAGTCGAATTCGACCCAGCCGAAATGTTACTCTAGATATGAAAACTGTGCCGAATGGTACTCAAATGCAACCGGCTGGTTGGACTTGGGATCTCTTTAAACCGGTTGGAGTAGGTGCCATTTTGACCATTACTTTCTGGAGAAGAACTCATTTGAACAATCACAACCTCTGTGTTGAGGAGCTTTTCGAGTACAAGTGACGAAGTAGAGACAGCAATTCAACGCTAGTCTACAACGTTATGACATGACGCACCTCTTGATTATCCTTCACAAGCGAGGTTCATAAAATGCCTGGTGCTCATAATTGAATAACAGCAAAACAACAGTACTAACTAACCTCATTATTCTAACGAAATAAATTTATTTTTATTGGCATTTACAGCAAAATGAAACTGGGCGCGGCGCTCCAACTCACAACGAAAGCTGTCGTCCATGGGTCACCAGATCTATGTGGAACTGCGTGCATTCTATAGGTAACATGGCCTCCGCCCCAACCACATCGGGAATGGGGGCAAACTGATGATCTCGCCCTCACAATAGCCGCTTTCACTAGAGTGGTCGACTGGTGTGTTCCGTGGGGATGGCCGTTGTCAGGGTGGGAACCGTATGTTTTTTCGTCCGGATAATTATCCCCGTGTTAGATACTACTCTATCACCTGCTTACAGAATACTTTATCAGTTCGTGAGCGACCACATTCATTCACCGTTAAACACTGCAGGTTATAAACAGCCGGTTACCCTAACAGTGACGGTCGGTTCCAGATTATTTATCATCGCCTACTCATATAAGGCCATTTCATCCTGATGTGAAGAATTCTACCTTGCCACTTACAAAGGAGTTTCGTCAACCAGCACTGCCCAGATGCAACTCAAATTGGTCCAAGGTGATAGTCAGATGAATAAATGACATTACAAAGTTACACCTTGTATATAAGATAAATATCTCAGGTGATGATCATATAGTCTACTGACTCAGACCAAAATAGCTGTTGAACTGGGCTCTGCAAGCTATGGACATATTGGTATTTGTCGGTATACAGGTATGTACCCGAGGCCAAGACAAGTGAATATACCAAGTAGTAGATCCACCACCAAGCCCTCACATGCAACGCACGAGTGTAAACAGTAGCTGAATCCAACAGGCTGTTCAGTAAGCTATATGCAAATCAATAAAAAATGGTAGAATCGTGCAAAATGAACCAGTGGTGTTAAAATTAATGAATGAATGTGACTCACTTGAGAGAAAACGAGAATTACATAGTCGATTGCTCAAAGATATTGAGGAGGAATACTGTTTCTTGGTGGTCAATGTCATTCTCTGAGTTCAGTGCTACCCGATTCTATTCCCAGTACTTTAAAGTATAGTTATTGTATCGAAAATTAACTTGCATGATTAAATCAAATTTGATACCTGCTCCATCGAAACGTCCAAAAAACAATTATCACTCGTACCAACTTATCTGTACCTGATAAAATAACCACTTCGATTCGTAAAGTCCATGCCAAAAATGTGCTGTACTGTTTACTTTACGGTTGTTCTCTTTACGATATAAACAATAGCAAATTCAGTTAATCGGTCTCCGAATATTGGAAAATCATCAGCGTTGATCAGTTTTGTACTTACAAATAAAAAACCGAATGGTCAAGCATAACTACCTATGTTACAAATAAATGTTTGCTTATTGCGATGTACTAGGCGGTTAATTTATGCACATGTACACACTCAAGTTGGTCGATTTGGACAAGATATGCATCAGTGCATTTGATGATTTGTCCGCTCGTTTGACTATATAATGATCAGTTCTCAACAGTGTGCAGTTGTTATCTGTGGACTCGACCTAGTACTAAATAACGACTAAACGGATGAGGGTGAGCGGGGGGGGGGGGTAGGCAAATGGCTGGAAATCAAAATTGACCTCAGTAGATGAAAGTTAGAGAATTCAGGTGTATTTTGAAAGGATATATGTTCAGAATATACTACGTTCAATCAAGCGATGAGTTAGGTCACCTAAAAGAGTTCAGCGTTATTTTTTTTATGTTAACAACTTCAATGTGGTAATATGAGCATGTTTTATGAAACCAGTTCTCCGTCTGTACTGTGGTAAACCAAAGGCATACAAAACGTTTACCAAGACGATAGAATTATTTTTCATATACTTTTGTTTCTTCTTTCAAACAAAGGCAATGCAATCTAAGAGATAACAAACGTTCTGTATGTTTGTGTTCAACAATGGAGTGGTTTAAACAGACCGTGGGGGGGGGGCTGATAACCATCAGGAATGACCCTGTTTTCTAATTTATCAATGACAATTAGTCGTTTTATAAGATGTCGTGATATAAAGGCAAACTGTAGCGAGAAGAATACTAGAAGTTATTGGCAAATTTTACTCGTTCACGTCTGCGATACGACGAATGGACAATGCAACTAGTGTGGAAGAGTTCATGCACACGAAAGATACACAACCAGCCTGCGATGAGTAGAGAGTGATTTCGACCGCTTTACACAGAATGTCAGATTTCTAACTTCGACAAACACAGAAGGAATATCGCGAGCACAATTTTGCCATTTGTTCCCAGCCATTCCTTTATGCATGACAAAAGACGACAGACAATTAACATCACACACATTTGTATGGGTTTGTTCACCCTTAGTCTATGGTTAAAACTTATCATCACTGCATATATTCATCCGGATCGGGAGTTGTTCAACCAACTACCCAATAGGAACCATGAAAATTTCACCTTTCGTTACGAGTCCCATGCACCCACCACTGTAGCAGAGGATTGTCTGGGAAATGAAGTTAATAAGCTGCTTACATCACACTTGTCAGTGATACCCGGAACATATAATGATCATCGCCTAAATCGTGTTGTTTTCAATTCTTGGCGCAACGGAATTGACACTGGTATTGTTGTTTTTCTATACGCGCGAAATCAACCGTTAGCCTTACAGGCTATAACAACGGTACAATGAGAACATGTGGCTCATTAGAAGTACAAACTCATCACCGGAATAAAAGAATAATCGCTTCCGTGAGACACTACTTACTAAAGATACAGCGAATTTGTCCAAGGGTCAGGTTGTTAGGTATGCCAAGATAAGATCGTCAGCACATGAACACTAGAGTATTCAGTGGAGAAACGGACATTCTTGAAATCAACAATTTACAGCGTTCCTTTCCTACACCGTCGACAACTTCTCCAATGTGTTATTGATGTGGCAGTACTCGGCATAAAGCAGACTGTCAAACATGTCCGGCTCGTAAACTTGATTGCAAGAGGTGCAGTAAATAAGGCCATTTCGCTCGATGCTACAGATCCCGTCAAATGGCGCAAGTGAGCCAAAATACTCCCAGTGTCGATTCGCCATCGTTATTGACAGAAAACATGTACTCAGTATCTAATTCTATGTTCACTGTTTTCTAACGGTAAAATGCGCGTCTACCAGTAATTTGGACAGATGTTTTGTATGTGTGGAATACAATTAGACCTAAAAAAAATAGTACCCCGATTAAAATTATATTTATTAGACAGTTGCATGTGCGCTGTTCAAACAACACTGAAAGATAAACTGCTTACTAAAAGTGTGAACTAGAAGGGAGAACACAAGGAAATTTGATCACGTGTGACTCATGTTACTATGAATAGACCATACTAATCCTCCCCGTTGTAAACTTTGATTGACTTTCCTAGTATGCTGTGTTTTACACAGTTATTAGGACGTCGATCCTTGTGTATCATCCAACTGTGAATATTCTCCTTATATCGTAAGGCAATATCATAAAGGTTTGAACGGGAAATACACATATCTCTTCATAATCAACCCGTCTGTACATATTTGCCCTTAAATTACATTGATAAGCTGTCTATGGAATATTCTGGATAATTGATATAAATAACGTTTAACATATATACCAAATACATGACTGAGAGGTTCACTCTGAACAATGTGTTGTGAATGAATAGGTGATAAATGTCGATTTGTGGGATTGTTGAAATAACAGTACTGAATAGTTTGTTTTCAAGAACGGAAGTATAATGTGTAGATTTAATGAATAAAAATTACTTCAATAGGCTGCATAAAATTGTGCTCAAACAAATCGCATATTGAACTAACTAGCTTGGAAACGCAGGAGTGGAGTGGAGAACCAAACAAAACTCATCGCAGCACCACATAGTCAAATTACCACGACCGTTGACACGTATTATTCCTTTGAGCACTACAGTCTTGAGTCTATCCGTGACCTTTCCTCTTCTTTTGGAGTGATGACCAGGATAGTGTTTTGATTCGGAAGGGTCATGCTAACGAGAACTTCGGTCATTCCAGATGCAACCTTATCAAAGAGAGAGAGAGAGAGAGAGAGAACATCTAAACTACAGAAACGACTAAAATTTGTCAACCGTTTGTCGACCGTATGCCATCCGTCCTGATCTCCTTTATGTATCCCGTAGAGTCAACCGTCCGATATGCAACCACCGTTCCATTTATTTGAGAGACAAATGTGGGTCTTGGTGGTAGGTTTCAATCAGACGTCGAGAAAATCGGCCCACCGATCAGGTAGTGTCTTTTTCACTACACCAGCGGAGGCAGAGCAGAAAGGATACACATACTTTGGTATGTTAAACAGTTCGTCAGTCACAAGCGTAAGTCAGTATATACACGACACAAAGAGAGACAGTCAGTGGGTGATTGCACATATAACCATATTATATCAGCGGGTAGCAGTACAAGTCTCAAAACTGACAATGTGACGATCTGAAATGCGTAGATCTATTGCCTGGGGTACTGTTTCATCGAATGCTCATTCACCCCGTGATAGTAGGTCATCAGGTTGATCCATCTAGTTGATTCAAGAAATTGGTACACAACGGGATTACAAAACTGTTAACTTTTGATGAAATCAGTTTGATCCGAATTCACCAGTCGGTATTAGGTATCCAGACGTGACCGAGACGGTCTATCAGGTCATCGTCGTCTTGGTCACATAACACCGGGTGTGAATGTATGTGCGCCCATTCACTGTCTACCTTCACTTGTCTGATACATGGAATTTGCATGTTTCATGTATGAAGAGAGTAAACAGACTGTCAATGTACACCAACATATGGTATCTGTCTACAAAGAACGACAGACAACATTCGTGACGCATTGATGCAGAGCAGTGAAACGCACACTGATATCAATTATGTCAGCGTAAAGAGATGTTTTATAGAAATACGTAGCGACACAGATAAGATTGTTGGTTCATGAACGTGACTTTTCCAAGAATGACACTCACAGTATCACCCAAAAGCATAATTTTCGGTCCTGGTGCAAAGTTGGTTTAGTGGGGTGAAGATTGAATGACACAGATCAACGGAGATCTTTATGCTGTTATTCTATGGTAAATGGACATATGCGTCTGTTTGAATACTGGTTACCGTTCCTACACACTTGTTTCACCTACTTTATGCGTCCAATGGCTTCGTACCCTGAACACCCTGAACATTGTCATACCTAGTTTTATTGTTACGACCTAGTCCAGTGGCTACTGATGAGTGCACGAGTCACCACACACGTACCGACCATCAACCGTGTGGTTTCTTTAGGGATGTCAGCTGCAGCTGTATGCATGACTCTTTGTGTACGCTTGCTATGGAATTCCTGCTGGCCACTCAATGCCATTTTCTTCAGTGGTTCAACTAAGTACGGACGGTAGATGTTTGCACTGCCTGAACAACCCATCCAGTACTTCAACCTGCAAGGTCGTTTCACTCGCATCTTTTTGTACTCGAAAATCCTACGTACTGGGCGCTGTTTTTGAGTAACGTCAAGTGGGCGTAATTCCACCTTACAAGTTTTTTATTTCCTCACTTGATTGCTGCTGTTGGTTTCACACTAAGTTATATTAAACTACTTATCATATTTTTATATAATACTGGAAATGTACAGTTTGTTTCTAGACCCTATCGTCTTTTTAGACGAATGTTTGTTACGATCAGTTTGATTGCTATTCAGGAAAGACATCTTAATTTTGTAGTAGATGAGAGTGAAGCGCGTATCCACCTGACGACAACAACTTGGAATGTTTTAATGTGAGTGTGTTCGAACATATATTTCTACTTAATAAAAATTTTCAACGGAGGGCTTGGATGTGTTTTGTGTGTGACGGATTGATTATGGACAATGGTGAATTTCAGATATTAGAGTGAAAACACCGTCATTGTTCATTTTCTGAGAAGGTGCTTGAAATAATAACCTTCGGTAACTTTGTTAAATTGAAATAAGAGAATAGGGAGTATTTGGAAGTCACGTTTGGCAAGCAAAATGGTAGAGTGCAACTAACACCAGAAAGTCACACACACACATACACCTAGTTTATTACGGTTTTTGGAGTGTTACAAATGCCATACAAATCTGCAATAATGATCGAGTCGGGAATCGAATGGGGAATTTTCTATTCATCAAATGTGCTATCTAGTCTGGATGAACGGACAAAAGAGTCTAGTTTAAAGTGCACTCAGTCTTGTGAAATGCATGTAAGCAAGAAAATCATTTAGTTGAATCAGAATTGAATTAATCTGTGAATTTGCTCTCATCAAACATATTGTAATCATGGTTCTCCCAAACACACTGCTACCGTTACACAAGAGGAGAAGCGACGACTCTTTGGTACAATAAGAATCTTCTCCCTCTGTGTTATTCAATCATTCTACGTAAATCAGTCAACTCACATCTTTACTAACTGACTGATATAATCTGCTAATTAACTGTGTTATAATTAATCGATTGAATAACCAACAATTAATCTTAACTACACACACACACATACACAAGGGAGCGCACACTCAAGAGCACACATGTTCACAGAGTGAACACAAGTAGCGATTGATTGGTCACTGTCCGATATCAGTTGAATCACTTGTCCAAGAAATCTACCCTTCTCTTTTTAGTCGACATAGAAGAAACCACAAGAATCACGTTTGGTTGCTTGAGGACACTAGATTAGGCCAATCATCTTGCTGATCCTCCATACTCGGTGGCAATGGCTGAGCCCTCCCTACCCATCATATACTCAACGTTTGTGCGAGAGTACCCGTCAAGTCCTGAACAAATCAAAAGACTGCCAAAGTTGCCAATTCTTTCACTCCAAATGCAGTTCGGTAACAACTTAGATCACCTGGTTTCAGTTGGTATCGGATACTGGTCTGGGTTAGCAAACTCCACATCCCGTGAGAACCTCGTGTAGAACAAGTGGATAGGGTGAATTCCAGTGCTTGACCCGTACAGATCATGCACGTCAACGCATATCCCCGAGGTCAGAACTAAAGCTGGAGTTCAATTAGCTTGGGCTTGCCGACTCGGACATGATACGATATGTGGGTACGGCTCGCGCCGGCAACTCACTTACATTTTTACATATGCACTCATTTAACTTGATCGATCGTCTTGATTATTAAGTCCACATCATTGTTTGACTGAACGATTTCCACACAGATTTTTCGTACATGTCACCTGTTCGCCGAATGAGACATATTTCCCGGATGACGGACTCACTTGGAGAAAGATTAAACTTGGTAATTAGTATGAATTCGCCGTGAAACGAGTGGTTTCTGTAATAAAAGTGC
>JTDE01000735.1:182317-200790 GCA_014338405.1 Paragonimus skrjabini miyazakii
TATATATATATATGTACTGTTCTGTGTTAACTCACTGTAGGTGACATCTTGAACCATCAGTCAGCTAGCCACATTCTAATCGATCGCTAAATTTAAATATTTGCTACTGAGTCTGTTAACCTAAATGGAATTTGTGCTGGGCGGAATAACAATGGGTTCAGTAATTTGTGCTCATTAAATCATTAACTAGACGTAAACACTAATAGCAATAATTGATTGGTTTCTTCAGTCTGTCATGTGACGAATCATACGATGATAAACTGATCAGATGTCGACTGCTATGTGCAGAAAAAACTGACTGTCACTGTTCCTCACGTGAGTACTTCACAAAGTATAATATACTCGTATAGCAAGTCATGATAATCCCCCCTCAAGCAGACTCACACAACCGATTTATTTACGGCGTAGTTTCATCAATTCAAGACGGTTTGAACCGGCAATCTTTTGTGTCACGAGGTTTCAGGCTACCTTAGCCTGACTAGGCGAGATGAGAACAGAACCGATTATTCAGTATTGATTTGTAGGCAAAATTAAGGAAATCGTCTCGTGTCAGCGCGAACTGATGTACTGAAACTGTTTTGTGTCCGTCCACAACGTATCTCTCCCACTCTATTGATTTATCGAGTTCAACGGTGTGCAACAGAGAAGAACAGCTGAAGTTACATTTAGACATTGTTTGCTGCTGAGACTAACATCATCGTTGAATCCAGCACATATTGTTGAAATCTAACAGAATGTCAGGTTTCGGTCTACACTGAAAATGATTAGCAATGCACTTTTCGAAAAGTCTCTAGTCAATTTTCAAATCCTCTACACTTGGTTAGTTTTCACTAAGTCAAAAGTAACTTTCCAGTTCCCATATTGTTTTTTAGTCATTGCCCCCTATTTTGTCTAAAACATAGTCATGGCGAATCGTCTGAATACGGGTATAATCATACAGCTAGTCCTTCGCATGTTACCAACAGACGCCATACTTACTAATACATGACAGACGTAGGTCGTGTATAGAGATCAGGACAAGTCATAGTGGTTGCTATGGTCACCTCTTTCGAATAATACCCATTGGATGATAGTTTGGATTAGTGAAATAGTTGTTGCTAGTTTGAATCACAACCCATACATAAGATCGACCTGATGAAGAACGAGCTCAGTGTAGGTGGAAGATTCGTTGTTGTGATTGCGTTCCGAATAACAACCAAATAGTTTCACACTCAATTTTAGTTGATAGTAAACGGTGAAAAGTGATATGTCAGTGTTTCGTCCCTAGCGAAAGAACAGGATAAAAACAAACGGTATACTTGAACAACTGTCACATAATATCTTTCGTTGCAAAGTCATGCGTCGTAAAATGTTCATGACTGTCAGAAGGCAGGTTAATGCATGCCAGTGATATGCACCTTATGATGGCATACGAAGTCAATCTGATGTAATGTATAAATCCCTGTTTCACTCAGCTTTAGTGTGCATGTGTGCGTTCCAGGCGAACGTGCTGCTCCTGCACCTGCGCCTGAAATTCGCATCGACGGAGACGTTGTCGACATCTGTGTGGACTTCTGATACTTGGGTAGCCTATTGTTTGGTTACTGACGTTGTGGTTCACACGGTAGCACGAAGGTCAGGATGCAAACTCCGATCCGGACAAAGATGCGTACTAGTGATGAGCTCTAATAAGAGCGAAACTCTAGTCTAGTACTTCCTTTCGAAGTGAGCTAGTCGAAAGGCTTATCTGAATGCGAAGGTTGCGATCAAGTTTGGGTGGTGTTCAATTTGAAATAACTTCCAGAGCAATTTGTCGATATATCTGTCCGCGAACAACTGAATTCAGATAAGCGAAATTGTGGTGGTCAAAAACGTAGATACCAGGATGTTATCCAGGTAAGTCGTCCGTGTTGTAACACTAATTTTAGATGTTTAGGCGCTTCACCGGAGAGTCTGCCGAAATAGAATCCCGACGGACGTCCGCAATTGCACAAACGTGAACAGAAGCGCGCTGTACGTAAGGAAACAATCGGTGTCATAAGTCGTGGTGACATGACTATATGGCGTCACGATGTGTGCGGACGCGAATACGCCGGCCGCCTCGAATTACTAGGTCATCAACACACTCACAATACACCGTCGGCGAAGCGACAACGGATACGTTAGCCTCAAGTAGATTGTATCGCTTATATCCACTTTTCTATCCTGTTCATATCAACCAGCGACAATCATCATTTGGAACTCACCCACTCCACTCTTCAGATACCTGGATGTTTGTGGACTTCTGCTCTTCTTTTCCTTCAGCTTTGACAGTGAACTGTGTGGCGAATATATTGTCTGTTTTCTTCCAGTCCAACCTTACACTTTGATTTTACTCTAGACTGCACTAACTTGTACTCCTATAATGGAATGCGTGTTGTGTCAAATTTTCAATACTTTTCTTCGCAGTGCAGATCTCATCATTGCAGTCTCTCTCTCTCTGTTTATTTCTCGACAGATAAGGGTTTCAATTTAGAGCTAGTCTATCAATTGGCTAACCATCATTGGCCGGCTGAACAGGAATGCTTCACGCAAACATCTACTGGTCTTATTTAATGGGGTTTACACCGGATACGTGATGTGTGAGTGGAATTCCAAATGGCCTGCGCTGCACCACTTGTGGTGATGATTAAGCGCAGGTGTTCTTTGGTTTCAGTCACTGTGCCAAGCTAATCTGAACCGGATGCCGTCAATCGTAGTGTGTGTGTGTGTGTGCCAATGATCCGAATGTGACCGTGACCCAACCGGTAGCTAAAGTATTACGTTATGGGTCGCACATTCACATTGGTATAATGATGGTGGTTGCGTTTAAACACAAATGCTCACCCACCCTCATCGGTCAGGTTTACACTTTGTAATCAATCCCACTCGGATTCTCACATATCGGTCGATCGTGCGACCATCCGACTTGAGTCAACTAGCCGAGATCGAGTTACACCCAAGGTCATGGATGTTGGATGTGAGCGCCGTTCCACTCCTAATAGATCGGTCAATTCGTGTGACGAACGCTGGTTGTCATGGCGCATCTTGCGGGACGCCTACGTGATAGTAACGTCCTCATTTAAGTGAAGATGGCAAGTCGTAATCATCGCATTTAGTGTGTGCGCATGTGTGTGTGTTTGTGAGAACCATGACTGATAAAATGTTAAATGCCCCAAGATGAGGTTACGTCTTACCCAAGCGGGCTCAGAGAATATCATGCCATCAGAGTGTTTGTAACGTCCGTTATTCGGAGTGGGGGACAGAGATCGGCCAGATAGTTTCTGAGCCGGTGAGATGACTCCTTACAAGTCATGACTGTGTGACCACCGATACGGTAGAGTACTGTTCAAGTTTCACTCAAATACCGTCATTCGACAGTCGCTGGACGTGCTGTTCACAGGGCTGCCGTTAAAAAATAAAACAAACCTTCGGCTCAGTGTCTCCAATCTGGATACCGCTTTGACCCGTAAATTTAATGTTAGCACTGAGAGATTGATTAAAGGAACATACCAATCAGCCAACATAAATACAAAACGAAACAATCATCTCAGCTGAATTCGTTTCTGGTTCTTTTCGCTTCGTCTTGACAACAGTGATCCACATAGACATTGTGTATTTGGTGTCATGATGAATAACTGAAAATGCATGTGTTCCCCGAACTGCGTTTTTTTGATGGCATTCACTGTTATTCTCTACTCAGATGGCAGCTTCCTTGTCTGTTTGGTTCAACGTAATGGTTGTTGTTGTTGTCCTCCACTCACTTTGAAACTACAAATCATGACTGATGTTCAGGCACAGTGCTGAAACGGGCGCGACAACGACGTGTGCTTTTGAGAGACACCCATCTTGTTGCTACGCTGATCATCACCTCGAATTAAACGGCAAACAATCAAAGTAACCACCTACATCATTCAGTTCGTTGAGTGTGAACGTGCGACTGACCCACAAGAGGACTTGAAGAGGTGACAACGGTATCGAAGCGATGTCAATGAAGTCAGTTGGTTCTGAGCAAACTAAAATGTGTGTGCACGAGCGAAACTGGAGTACTAAGGGGACAATTTCGAGCACACAGTTCGAGACACGTAGTAAGTTGCTACTGTTGATAGGATTGCGAAAAAACGAATTTTGTTTTATTATCATTTTGTGTTTAATCCACCTGCGAAAAATTCATGTACATCTTTTCCCATCCCAGTCGGTTAGCCCTGGATCAATTAGTTGGCTTCTCTAATGGCACAATGAGATCGGTTTGGTTGACCATGTTGCAAAGTCTTGTCCATCCAAACCTTGACTGAACTTAACTTTGAAGCAACGACCTGGCAACCAGACCAGCCAGCTGATGTAGAACCCTGTAATTCCTACATTGTGAATCGGACAGGCCAAACACCACCGGTCCGATTGGTAGGTTTGAGTCAATTCTCTGGTTGACTAATCTGTTCAAGCAGATAGCCCGCGGTTTTCAATGCGGACAGACGAAATTGGACGACACCCTACACCGTCAAAAGGTACACACTCACACTCACTGCATTCAACATCTACACTCAGACATGACCGAGTTTTTACGTGTCGTGTTGCCACTCGGTTAGATCCTAGCTAACCATCCATGGACACTTGGGACAGCTCAGCACACATCCATGCTGCCGGAGGGCATATTAAATAAATTTAGAAATAGTGACAAATAGCACATATATGAGCTGCCGTGGCGAGATTTGTGTAACTTGCTCCAGTTGGCTTTCCCTCCTCCAATCAACCTATTTGCTCACATTCACTAGGGGCCTGTTTATTAACCACCAGTGTTGGGCTTATCTGCTAGTTCTTTTTTTACTAAAAAGCTTTTGTAATACCTTATTTTTGCAGGTAATTCATAACTGTAGAGTCCAACTCCACCTTTTCTCCAACCAGAAGAATATCCGGTACTTCTTTAAAGATGTTGTCTCATCTCTGTCGCTGTTCACCATATAGCAAGAATAACGGATTGTAAAATTGGTTAGCAGATTTTAGATGCACGATAAACACAACGCCAAAATCGGTTGTAACCATTGTCTCTTTTATAGGATGGCGCCTTTGAAAATGCGTTTTCAGCTATTTCGAGGAACAGGAGTGAGTTGCCAGGCTGGAGTTGTAATCAGTAGGCGAAAAAGCACAGACTTAGCAACACTGTTTGAAACGGAACGTCCAGAACTCCCCAAAATAGACTCATTGTGCGAACTGCTCTCGGAAACTCCGTAGGTATCATCATAAGAAGCGGTATCGGATAAGGACATGATTGTGCACAAGATGATTGTTATCCATAACAGCTATCTGACATGTCTCCTCCGAAGACAATCCGATAACTCAAGCGCTACTTGGAAAAGAGAAAGACTGAACGTTTAAATCTGATAGATCGTTTGTGTCTAAACTATGGTTGCCACGGCTGCCATGCGGAAACGTGAATCGGATTTTAAATCCCCGCCGTGGGAGGGGCAGTAAAACTTGATTACAGCTTCGTTTTCAGAGACCGACCGAACAGTGGGCCTGAATACGAAACCGCGACAAATTGTGAACAGTACTGATTTTGCATTAATGATTACTGATCAGTAGCAAGGTATTTTGATATTCATATAGATTGAACATCACCCACTGTTGATCGAAACTGTCACATTCGCATAGACTTACCAGTTGGTCGAACTGGAAACTCTATGGAAATGAATCACACAAGCTGTTACAATTTAGCTACATTCACACCATTGTACACCTAAAGGTAATCGGTGAAAACATTGAACATATCGTAGTTGTGCATTCAGATCCAGGATAGGATGATTACATAAACACGGTGTTTTAATCTTTGTACAACTCACATGGCCGATGCTGAGTATCTAACTTTTGGTGGGCCTAACCAATCAGACACTAACGATTGATGTCACTGATTTGATGTCTACTACATCTAATGAATCAATATATAATTATCTTTTATATTTAGTTTGACAGTGTAGTAACTGAACACAAGTCTTTGCTGCCATATACAGTTTATCACGACTAAACCAGGTATACAGAAAGTACTACTTCATAGGAAGTTCACAGACTGTAGAATGATGAGAGTGGTTGTCTGCATGTGAAACTTGCATTCGATTATTTTAGAAGGAAACACAAATCAGTTCACAGTTTCAGTCTTACATGTTTAGCGATAACAAAATAGTGAGAGAAAAGATTTAGAGAAAACGAACGTAACAGATAGCCAACCGTCTATCAGGTATAGTATGAGTGTACTTTAGTATGCAACAAACAACAACAATGTGGGAAGAGTGTACATTTGGCCTCCTCTAACGTCTTCGATGGCCAAACAGTTTAAAGGTTTGGTTTTGTGTCCTGCATGTTTTCTGACAGAAACGTTGCACTCTTGTCGTTTAGGGTCAACTTTTGTAAATGACTTATCGGCCAGAGCGAGGAATTCTCCGGCGAAATCACAAAAGAACCTACATGAGTGGAAATAGATACTTAATGTATGTAGCACTCTGTGGCGACCGAAGTTCAAATCCCGGGCATGGCAATGGATTACACTACCGATGAGCTGCGATAAAAGGGAAACTCGACAGTTGTACTTCTTTTCGAAAAAGGTCGACTGGAAAGTCTATGGGAATGTGACAGCTGAGATAAGTTGCGAACGATGTTCGATTTAAATAGACCAAATTTCCAACTACTCCATCAGAACAGAAAGAAGACACAAGTCACAATCTATTGAGCTGCAGTGGTGTTGATTATATAATAATAACTGGTATGAACCTATGCGTGTCCATACCCTGTCAATCTCCATTTTCCTGTCATATATGACTTGCATGTGTTTACGTTTGCTACTGGTGAGTGTAAACGAAATGTTGACCTATAACAATATATGTTTCCTTCCTGCTCTGATGAAATGGTTAAAAGGAACCGAGTTTTTCAAGTTCTCTGACTACTCATTAGTAATATTATGTATCGTCCACGATACCTCAGATAGATATAACGCAACGTAAGCCAAATAAGGATTTGGTTTAACCAACACTGGGAATATGTACCAGTTGCGTTAGACTGCGATGTATTGCTGGCGTTCGATCTACTGGAGGGCTCTGTGGCCAGACTGTATCTGATCAGTTGTTCGTTCTGGGCTGCTGCTTGATTTCAGCAAACTGACAAACATCATTTCATATAGTCTGGTGAGTAGATTGTTCTGGCTTGTTTTTATTTCCTCTAGACTCAGTTACCACACAAACGGACTTTCTGTTGGCAAAAGATGCTAACCCAGTCAACCTCGTTGCCATGGCAGCGAAACAACCTACATCTACGCCCTTGTTATACTCATATGACGTACGTTCGTTTCATTGTTTTTTCGCTGTGTTCTACATCTACATAACAGAATGTTTTGTCCAATCGGCTGATGAGAATAAACGAAATACCTGCATCTCATAATGTGTCTTCCTGTTGTCTTGATGAACTGGATTAAGGACACTCACTGTTTCAGGCTGGACTGGAGATTGTTTTCCATAGATTATACATGAAATTTGTCACACCTTTGACCGTTGTGTTTTGGATCGATAAGCTGAAGAGACAATTCATGTTAACCTGACCACAGTGGACCCACTGCTTGTTATAAAGTGACCTAGGTTATGTTAAATTCTGCTACTACAACGCTATCAGTCATGATTTCAAAGACTCACTCGATCTTACTGCACTCACACAGTGAACTCTTTTTGCTACACTCTGTCCTCTCATAAAACTGGTGGCTACTGAACATTGGATTGTTTTACTTGCCTATTAGATTTGGGTAACACATTATCGTGAACTCGTTAGTAGTCATGTGTTTCCATTTGTGTTCTGTCCACGTAAAAATAGAAGGCACCTAAAGTGTATTCTCATCACTAATGAGTAGTCGGGGGTTTGGTTAATTTCCGTGTTTATCACGGTTGCCTCATGAACAGCATGTCCGTGGTTCAAGTCCCGGCAGTGGCGATGATATGCACTACTGACGAGCTCTAATGAGAGCGAAACTCGAGTCTAGTGCTTCTTTTCGAAAGGGGCCGACTGGATAGTCTATGGGAATGCGACAGCTGCGATCAATTGTGGGTGATGTTCAACTTGTATTCACATTGTTCATGTTTTCTGTTCATGAGTATTTTATAAGGTAACGAGTGTGCGAGTATATTTCCGGATTGGTCTATGTGACCTGAGTCACTGGAATGTTGGTTGCTAACTGAGGTTCGACAGAGTGGATTCGTAGTCAAAGCACATTCAAGGTGTGAGACGATCTCAACCATCACTTAGTAAATAAGTTGAATCACTTATTGCCCGTCACTGAACTCTGTTGTCATTCGTGTTTAATAACACATGTAAACATTTGGGTATTTAAGGATTGCATAATGGACTGAGTGACGTGAATTCGGTTCGAATTAGTTCCACATTGTGATATGTACATACGAAATGATTAGCCAATATGAGGATACTGATGGAGGCGTGTTTATCAGATTAACCTATCTTTCAAAGAGGTCACTAGCTTGGATACCGTGAATACGATTTGTCTTTATGAACCCTGGCAAAGATGAAGTGTTGAGCTAAGGAGGAACATCGAAAAAATGATGCAGTTACCATTTGTAATTTGGTGACCTTAGTCAGTGCATACTAGTGTTGTGAGCCAAGAACGCAAATGGCGCAAGGGTTGTTTATTCAGGAAAACAACACATGACAACAAACAAAAACACTCATCTGCATACGGTAATGGTCCCAGAACGTCATGGTTGCCACAGGCGTTAATGCTCAGTTCTTACAAGTACCGACAACCATTTCACGCCATGCTGCACTCCGGTGTTTCTTGCTGTATGCTTCCTGCGGCTACTTCAATGTCGAAATCCATACTCTTGCCCCGCTACTGAATAGCAGTGGTGTGAGTAGTATAGTACGATCGTCCCACCTCATTACACTAGCACTGAACTGTGGTTCTTGTGGATGGAGGGTTAGTAAGTTTCGCCGGAACGATAGTGACCTCATAGTAAGCATGAATGGATCATCATACGTTCTATCCCATAATTATGGGATACTCTAATACAACCGCATTAGATGTTGAAGAGGCCGTCAGCACCGATCAATAAGTTGATGGTAACTTGATGAGTAGCACTCAACAGCCGACCTGTTCTGAAAAGTGATTAATTGAAGTAAGGTCTTGTTATTTTACAAACGCCTAGAGGAGTTTCATTGACGGATCGCGAAACGAGGCGTAATTTCGGCGTCACTTGCAAATGAACTGTTGCAACGGAGAGGTCAGACCATGTCCGAAATAATAGAATATCGCAGTAAATAACTATATTATAGCTAGTCAAACCTGCAACAAGAGGAAATGCTCAAGAAGGAGGCTATCTGTATACCTAGGATATAAAAGCAGTAATGTATAAAACTTCTGCAAGAAGCAGTAGTGTACGCAAATGGGAGTTACCCCATGAGTTTCGGACACTACAATCTATAAGATGACAAGGAGCTTTTTGCTAATTACTTATAGAAGGTATTAATGAATATCGTCGTTGGAGGTGATCCACAAGGAACAGCATACACGCTGGACAGACATTCTTCTCCACAAAAAGGGACTTTAAGTTGGCTGGTACAATCGGTTACAACAGGATTTGTGTAATTAATCCGACAACCGCCGCAGACAGTCGTGCAGAGGTGAGTCCGTCTATCGTACGGAGAAGGCATTTTGTACAGCCCTAAGCTTTCTATTCATCGACAAACGTGTGGTGCTTTGACAAGACGATTGCAATGTACGTACGACCCAGTTGTCAGTAAACAACCAAATTAAGACAATGACCTGGGTATCCTTCAGTTTCCGTCTTAACCTAGATAGGGATCTATGGAGACCACTATCCATCCGTACATAATACTGTGATCGAATTTACCAGTCGAAGGACCAACTGAAGGGGGCTATCCAGTGCATGTAAAATAAGTTTGGTAATGTGTTGCTTAAATATCTACTTAACAACGTGGATAAACGTTGTGTTAAAAATGTGAGATGAAATACCACTCTTGCCTCTGTGTTAAAATGAAATAGTGATACCCAAATGTGAATGACCTTGTAGGTATAGGAGAGTCATTTCTAAATCAGTCTATCGGTCTAATAAGCAGCTTCAGGTTTAAAAAGAACCATTAGCTGTACGAAAGCCGGACAGCTTCAACATGCGAAAAAATCGTAAAACTGTGTTCGTTCAGCTACAAAGTCTGTTGAATAATGTCCATCTCAGGACCACACAAACTGTAATGTAAACTAAAACTTATGACGCAGCAATCCGGACGTTTTGGTCACCGGCTGCAAGTGCTTATCATCTGATAATTTGCAATTTTACGCATTGATGCTACTCATGTCTGAACTCATCTTTACTATTCGAACTCCGACCGCAAAAATAATACATGTATGATTGGGAGTCACGTGACTTTTTATCAACAAGCACCAATTTGCCAAAAACTCGAACCATTTTTCCTGCATGAGATCATTTATGTTTATTTCATGTTGGAGGTTCTGACACATTTTAATGAAATAATCAACTAACTTGCTTCAATCGTTGTAAGTGAATTCTTAGGGCGATCGGGCAATCAGAGCATTACTCACAAGCGTATATGGCTGGGCGTTAATATGTGATGATTCACTTGTGTCTAATGTGCGTTTAGTGACACACTGGGCAACAGGGTTGTCCCATGAAAGCGTGACCACAGTTCAAATCCTGGCCATGACAAAGATATGCATTGCTGATGAGTTCTGACGACAACACATCTCCAGTACAGTGCATCTTTTCAAAAGGAGCTGGTTGGAAAGTCCAAATGAACTGCAGTCGATTTTAACTGTTGTTCAGTTTACATGCACTAAAGATACTGAAGT
Organism: Paragonimus skrjabini miyazakii; assembly: GCA_014338405.1. Lineage (NCBI taxonomy): Eukaryota > Metazoa > Platyhelminthes > Trematoda > Plagiorchiida > Troglotrematidae > Paragonimus > Paragonimus skrjabini miyazakii. The sequence goes on from JTDE01000735.1 coordinate 193,182, forward strand.
AAATTCAGACAGGAACCTCAATCACGTTACGCGACTGCCACGAGTCCGATTCCTGATCTCAAGGTTATGCATACCACTTACTCCGCAACCGTGAGATAAGTCAAAGTTGAGTGAATATGGAAAGTAAACTAGATGACTTTGTGTGCTATTCGGAAACTAGGCACTACAAAACACAATGAAAGGGCTCAAACCCAGCGTTGAGTTTGACACAGTACTGAAGCACAAAACACTAATCAACAGCACTGTGTTTTAACGAAATATCATGAGAGGAATATCTTTCCGGTACAAGTCAGTTTTATCTCACCATAAATTGTTAGTTATCTTCACTTGTGTATTCTGTGTAAGTTCATACACCAGTCCTTGTGCATCAATTCCCCCAATGGTGTTCACATTGCTCCTGTTATTTATGTAAGTCAGAATTTACTGATAAACTCTGCCCCATCATTCACACACTCAACGAGGTCAACCAAAATGTCATGAAAGGTGGCTACAGTCATTTGTTTACCTGACTGACCCTTGAACTAGGTGCGTGTTTGTTTATACTTGTAAACATTTACACTGGACAGTAGATTTATGGGCTTAACTCCTGCTAATTGGTACCGGGGGCTAATTACTCAAACTATGTATGACCTCAAAGAAAACTTCATGTGTTGTCCTAGTGCTATGAACTGTATACTGATATAACCGATTAGTTGAGTTCTTGCAAGTTTACCGTTCAAGCTAATATTGATATAGCTGATATTGGTTACGATGATGGTGACAAAGATGAATTTGCTGTTTGGCTTTTACCATCAATTCAGAATGACGTGACCGAAGTGATGAATTATAGTTGCAAAAGGAATTTGGGACAGTATTGTTTACCCGAGCGGTCTCAAAATTGATTGTGTATAGTTTTACGCCCATTTCAATAGAATGTTCGGGCTGAAGCATGGCAATTTGGAAATAAATTGTTAGACATGGGAATAGACGTATTGTTTGTTTCGGCTGATGTGTATAGCTTTTCAACTGGAAAATGTTTGTTGGACAAGAAAGTCATGATTACCAACGTAAAATTTGGCTGCGTTTTATGGAGCTTCAGTTAGATGGATTGAGTTAACGGGAATTTTGTTTCAATGTGTATATTGATTACGGCTGTTTTAGGAACAGTGGAAGCTTCTGGCCATGGTGAAACTTAAGTGATTATCCAGTTGTTCTACTGCACACAACTCCCGAATTGGCCTATCGGACTAGGGAATACGACTGTTCAGAGTGTCTGTCTGAAGATGCACTCACAGACAGATGGGACTGACATCACAGACACCTTTTCATGATCGCCCTCCATTTCCACAGGTGTATTTGCTCTAAAAGGTGCACTGATGCTTCAAGATCAATCATGCATACGATGGCCTGCAGCAGTCATGTACAACAAATCAAAGATGTATTATTGTTACACCTTAGTGTCCGTAAACAATGGGCTAAACTAAAAGGTAAATATAGCCAAAAACGATCCATGACAGTAATACGGTTGTTTTGTTCATGCATTTCTACAGCAAGTGATATTACACGTAGATACTACATCAAGATAGGACGGTTGTGAGTTATAACTTAGTTTCTCATTTTCAAGGTGATCAGGCTAGAATGTGTCTCGCTGAATAGATAAGATTAGGCGTTACACCCCCGCCCTATATAAATTGTTAATAGTTTTGATATACTTTCCCGCATCATCTGTTTATGTGGTCAAAGTCCTCACTAAGGACATCTAACAGTAGAACTGAACATTCGTTAACTAACTCTCTTAACGAGACAAACAGTTCACTAACAAAGTTGAAGGGAAAGAAGAGCAGAAGTCCACAAACATCCAGGTATCTGAAGAGTGGAGTGGGTGAGTTCCAAATGATGATTGTCGCTGGTTGATGTGAACAGGAGAGAAAAGTGGATATAAGCGATACAATCTACTTGAGGCTAACGTATCCGTTGTCGCTTAGCCGACGGTGTATTGTGAGTGTGTTGGTGACCTAGTAATTCGAGGCGGCCGGCGTATTCGCGTCCGCACACATCGTGACGCCATATAGTCATGTCACCACGACTTATGACACCGATTGTTTCCTTACGTACAGCGCGCTTCTGTTCACGTCTGCGCAATTGCGGACGTCCGTCGGGATCCTGTTTCTCCGGATCGTTCGATTAGAATCCGGCCATCGTGCCATCCGACGGACCTGATCTAGTCTACGAAGCTGATTCAACATCAGCAAGGCTTCCATCCCGTTCATGTCCGCTCGCCGCAGTACCTCAGTGTTCGGAACCATGTACGACCACAGAATACCCAAGATGCGTCTTAGACATTGCAAATGAAAGCGACTCAGATAGCGCACGTTCCGCTGATACAATGTCCCCGTTTCATTGCCGTGCAACAGTATAGACAGCACCATTGAGCAGTAAACAAAGAGCTTAGTGCTCGGCTTCAGGCTGTGGTTCTTCCACACACGTCTTTCAAGACGTCCGAAAGCAGTACTAGCCTTTGCCACACGAGCTCTCAACTCGCGATCCACGAACAGATTGGTGGGTAGATTGCTGCCCAAGTAGCAGGAATCTGCGCAGCTGTCAACAACGTATCCACTGATGTGAATTTAAGGCGCAGGTGTAGGAACAGCACTTCCTTTAGGCTCAGGTTCATGACAATCAGTGTGGTTCGACATCCTGACCGTTCTGTGATGCTCCATCGATCCAGCAGCGTGCACACATTTCATGTCCCAAGGAGAAGCGCCTTTTCGTCCCCGGGAGTGTCTCAGGTTGGTCGAGTGAACGTTATCTGTTCTAGGATTCGTACTGGATGGGTCATTAGGGTACGTGAAGAGGGAGGGTTTGGGAGTGGGATATTTTCGCCTATCCACCCTGCCGAAAACAGCAGATAGGGCGACACCGTTTATTTTGCATGACGATCAGTGCAGTATGAGATTTGGTTTATGTTGTGTAATTATGATTTATGTAGGCTTGTGATACTGCCAGGAGGCAATGAGTGAGGCAAGAGAGTGGTTAGGGCTCTTAACCAAAGCCTTTGGCTCGAAAGTTCGCGCCGCAAGGCAGCGGGTGACACATACACGCTCAAATGTGATCAATACTATTGCTGTGAAATAAGCCACACCCAAAACCGGACCACACAAGAACAAACATCAAAATGGACCAAGACACGACAGGATGGCACCATCCACAACAAGCATAACTGTCTTTTGCCTGGTTAATCTACTTTGACCAATCTGGCATGGTTGAATCTGCGGGGACCGATGTCCTCGTCAGCATAGCCTGCCGGATCTGAACAGTACATAAGGCTGACCACCACGCCAATGTAGCTTACCAACTGGCTAACTAACATTGGCCAGCTTAACCAAAAAGGCTTCCACTCACACGCCTCCTAGTTTCATTACCTCGAGTTTACACTGAATACGTAGTAGGTGGGTGTGGAACTACTACTGGTGCAACGCAAGCTACTTGTTGTGAGTACTACGCGCATGTATTCATTGGCTTCGTTCACTGTGAGAGGTTAATCCGAAACGGATGTCGCCAACCATACGTGTGTGTGTGTGTTTATGCGATGACCGGTAAGTCACGTACTCCGAATGACGCAGCCGGTAAACAAAACATTATGTAATAGCCCGCATATTCACTTTAATGTGGTGGTGATGATTATATCTAAACTGAATTGATCTGTTCGGTTTTCACTATGCTACTCGTCTTACTCGGTTTCTCACTACTGGTTCATTATGCGACCATTTGAGTCACGTCAATAAGATCGAATTTCTCCTGATAACGCATGCCAGCGTTCTTAATCGCTTACACATTGTTGTCACGTCGATCTCACTTGAACTTAGAGAAAGAGTTCCGGATAGACTTGGCAACAAACATCCGTCTCCGGTTGACGGATGCAGTGGAAACCACCACGCTGTTTACAGACAGACTTGTCCATCAGTACTAGATTGCCCAAGTAACTGATGCGCATTGGTGTTTATGTGTGATGTGTTTATTGACTCCGTTGTTTTGATTCGCAATTCCTACTGGGCCTTGCTATTTAAACTCACTAAGACTATGTATGTACCTGATGAGATGCAGTCAAATGTACTCGAGAGATACCTAGTAAGAAAACTGTGTCCTGACATTCCTGTTAACAATAACTACGGAGGAATGTTGTGTTTAAAGCTAGTGTTTATTTGTTGATATGATTTCGATATACAACACTCCTGACAAAGGTCACCCGAGGTGGCTAAAGCATTACAAGTATTACAAGTGCTGAAGACATCCGATTTGTATCTAGTACTCATAGTCTCAAGATAGTACTGTTTTATGCTTTTCTACCGTTTCCCTACTAATCTCTTTCGCGTTCTGGAATGCCATATTGTATACAGTCATTCCTGTGTTACCGCCCTCTTCATGAAGCAATACCACTCCACCAAAGCATGCTATGCATGAGCAGCTGTGACTCCTATGCTTTGAATAGCTGGTCTGAATACGAACGTTTTCTCATTTTTTGTTGACGTTCTTATGTTGTTACTGCTTCCCCCCCCTCCTTTTGATTTTTTCTCTACACCGGAACACTTCATTTGAATAACTAAAGCCCTCATTAAGAGGATCTCAATCAACCAAGTGAATGACAACAATGGGAAAGAAAAAGGCGTATCGGCTACTGCTCAGTTCCTTCTGACTCACTGCGAAAAGTCCCGACTCTCTGATTAGCCTAGTCGAGGCTCTCTTGAGACGTTTGCATCCAGGCCGATTCACACACTTCCATTGGGATTGCAACTGGGCTGGTTCCTCAATATGTGAACTCCAGTGCCTTAACACGGCTGCACACATACGCACGAGCAAACACGCATTGAACCTCACATCACGCTCATACACAATTACGGAATAAGAGTTGTCCCCTAATGAATAGTCCCTCAGTCGACGAGTCGTCCGTCTTTTGTTGTCCTTTTGTAGGCAGTATCGTTTTATTGTCCCAGCTGTGCGTTGGCTTCACCCACAGGCCCACCACCACCACATGCACATAGTCCTGTGCGGCTTGGCGTTGGTTTCCGACTCACCTCCTTCAGTCATCACTACCACCTCTGTCTCCAACACAATCTCCGGTGTCGCTTTAGGCACACATTTTCACTCTCGTTCTATTCCGCCCTTATTCTAACAACCCCCACCCTCATTGTCGAGACTCACATAGTGGTAAGACATCATTCTAATTGAGGCCTGCAGGGTGTGTGCATGACCCATAATCTCAATGTCAAGGCCTATCGCGTTTGAACAGTTGTGTCTGGGCTCTTCGTGCGTTCGACCATACGCGCATCTGCTAGCCGGCTAAGCCGACCAGCGCGGTGATGCCGTGTAATCGGACGTGCGAGCTAACCAGCCATCCAGGCGGGCCGACTGCTTACCGTAGACGTACGTACGCACGCTCATTTAAATTTGCGGTCCACTTGTGTACGAACAGAAGGGAAGACGGAAACAGACAAACGCACGAATGTACGTGCATTCGCCTAGTCTATGCAGCAGACACTCCATTTGCCAAGCTGTACGGGAGACGGACGCACGCACATTCAAAATCTTGATGAAATTGGCGCATCGCCCAAGCTACACCAGCCGTCGCCCATCTGAAGCAAAGCCCAAATGTGCGTGTTCGTGTGTAAAGCTAGAGTGATTGTGTGCATATGCGTTAAGCTGGGTGTGGAACCGTCACACTCAAGTGGTTGGTTAGATGGACGTGACGCAGCCACATGGAATCAGGTCGATTCACGCAGCAGCCAATCTTCACTACTACGCGTTTGTTTCAACTCCCATTTGATGTCAGCATGAATGCATGCGGACAACCCGTGTTATCAGATTAGGTGCGTTTCAGGCCTGGCTAGTCAGTGAATTGGTGATTATCATCCACAAATTTCAAAAAATAATCTTAGGCAGACTAACAATTTGTCCTGTTTGCTGAAAAATGTTGGTGTTCGTGCTAATGTTACATCACTCACTATTGCTTGTTGGTTTCGATTTTCCTCCAGGCTTTTCAGCAGTTCTGTAACAGTTGACGCAAAACGAGTGATCTCAAACTCATAAAAGCGAGGTTTGTTTTTTCAAACAAATAGGCTCCCAGCGAAAAATCTGTGATTTGCATGCCAAGCGACCTTTGACTAGGCTGAGAAATGCGAATAATCGGTTGGTTTCCCTAACCAGTACAGTAGCAGATTAGGAAAGTGCCAAAAAACGTATTGCAACATAAGGTTCCGAAAAACGGTGTCATAGATAACTGGGATGGTTAACGTCAATATTAGCCATGGTTCCTTGGAACAACTAACCTCTGTACAGTAGAATGGGTATGGGATCATCTGGGGTGGCCTGTGAACGTAGGAGTTGTAGTGAGTGTTCAATGTGGAGAACAGGAATGAACATGTTTCTGATATCTCACCAGGCCTTCAATCTTCCAGATCGAGTTTGCGTACACGGTGAGCAAATAACCTATAAAAGTTACCATATCGAAGATAATGATATAACCACCGGTTTCAACTTTAACATCACCCACAATTGATCGCAGCTGTCGCATCCCCATAGACTTTCCAGTCGGCCCCTTTCGAAAAGAAGCACTAGACTCGAGTTTCGCTCTCATTAGAGCTCTTAGTAGTGCATATCATCACCTACTCATCAGTAATTTATAACCATCGGTGTTAAAGTTGTGTAAGCATAGCGCTGAATGTACTGTCTGATGTGCTAACATGACTACACGTTATCGTATGCTGCAGACTGAAAAGAAAAGTATTTTGTGGAACCGGTGAGACAGTTGGGATGTCGCTGAATAGTTTTGCGGTAGCCTATGCAATTTACCGCCTCTGTTCACCCTCGTTTGTCTGTATGCTATATTTACTCTTTCCTATAAAGATTTGGCTGGGTATGCATTTAGAGTAAAGCGTCTTCAGCTGCATAGATGGTCGTCACATGTTACAAGCCATACCGCAACGATCATTAGACTCAGGCCTATCATAGAACATATGGGCCGGTTAACCCCGGTGAAGCTGTACATTGTATGGCTTTGACATTATTCACTAAAACTCATGCATCTCTCGTTAGAACATATTCACTCCTTTCCTTGCAACAATCCTAGTCACAAAATGTTTTATTAACAGTTTCACTTTAGCAACATGCATCTTTGGGCGAGGCACTCTTACAATTCAAGGTCAGTCGCGTCAGCATTCGTTACTATCAGCAGTCTAGGTAATCAGTATCGAACTAGCTTATGCATATACTTCGTGCAACGCTGAAAAGTGAAGCAGCATGCAAACGTTGTATTTCGACCAGACAATTCATGACACATTCCAGAGTCATAGCAAACCATAGTTGATTTCGCTAAAGTGGAACCTAGAACAAGAAGCTGTTGCTCTTACCTTGTGAGCCGCCTCGATTGTGGTTTCCACACGGTAGCCTCGTGGTCTTTGGGAACGTTTTTTGCACAGATGCCGTGTATTAATATCCTTAGCAATAGTGCATCCACCGTCTCTTTGGTGGCACATTTTGTATAGTGCAGATAGTCACTTCTTGTCTTCCGACTTCTCGACGTTCAGATATACTCTTTAGTTTCGCACTTACTGGTCTTGCTATACCACTCACAATT
>JTDE01000736.1:0-17196 GCA_014338405.1 Paragonimus skrjabini miyazakii
GCTCGTTATTTATCTGACGAAAACATTGATTCCCACTTCTATCGTTTCAGCTACAACCAAAACCGCGCAAAATTGGGCGTTTCTACAAGATTAAAAAATGTATTCCACCACGAAAATTTTAATGGAAGCAGTTTCAGAACGTCGATTATGAAAGCCAACATTATGCTTTTGTCGAAAAAAATGGCGACATATATTTTTGAACAAAGTGCAAATATGGACGACTGTTAGGTACACCTGTTTTTTCCCATTGCAACACCACTAGTATACTCGAAGAAATCTTTATATTTGTCCCGTAATACGCATTTTAATATTTCATTAAAAATTTGAAAAATATCTTTTCGCGCCTAAATGGCCGTTTCCAACTCGTTTCGGCCTTGAAACACCATACCGGCGAACTACACAATTGCCATCCCGTGAAACGGATAATTGCCTTTTAATAGTTCACGAAAAATTTGAGAAGTTTCTTTCTGCGCTCAAGTTTTCCTTTCTAACACGGTTCGGCTTTGAACCACCATACCGGCGAGCCACAAATTGCTTATTCAAATCCACATTCAGTGGCACGTAGTCCAACCAGCCAGTAGCACCCTTCTGTAATATCCAGTGTTAGGGATGATAATTTATCCTCGACTCGGTTATTGAGTAGAAGCGTCTCTAACACGAATAATTATAGAACGAAGTTAAGTTTCTCACTTCGAATGTGAAAATATCCTCAAATAGGTAACAAAGACTATGGCGTAGTGAGATCGCCTTAGACGTTCTGAAACGCCTAATCTCCCTGCGACATGAGAGTTTTCTTATTAGTACCACCGTACCTGTCCAAATTACCATGTGGATGTAAATTCACTGGAAACCATTAACATCAAAGTTAGTGTGTTGGCATGGGTACCCCCAGCTTCACACGTGGCTGTATAATGAATACGTGTCATCTTCATGACTGTAGGCTACATTCACTAGGATAGCAGTGGCTTAGTCACCACCACCGGGTCTGCACCCCAAACGAATCCTACGTTTGTTTGAACTCTGAAGGTCGACCGGAGTTTTCTTTCATATTCGTTTTCTTTGGCAGTTGTGCGGTTGTGCTGAAGGTTATTTCACGTCCACCTATCTAGCGTCTTTACCTGTTGCGTTGGGGCTTGTATGTGTAAGGTGAGTAAGTCAACAAATAAAGCTTGTTTGTAGTCTCGCCGTTTTCCCCCTATGACTTGCTATTCGTGTTAACATAGGGCTGAGGAAACTTTGGAAGTATGGACCAAACTACAAGGAACTATCTTCGCGACAATGGCCTATTAGCAAATTAGGAGCTAGGCACCGATCAGTAAAGGGATTCAGCTCACTTAAACAAATGACCAGGGTTAGATCGGAGCAACATGGCTGTTCGCGGATCAGTGGATGGAAGGAATTATGAGTTATTCAAAAAACCCATAGAAGACAACTGTATTATTTTGGGATTTATAATTTTTCACTGCTCAGACTGAGTAACAGTAAGGGAACTTTCAAAAATAGCTGGAACGAAGATGAAGACGCCCAACGCAGTTTAACTGGGAAATTTAACGAAACATTGTGCCACGTTTCAAAAAACTCGACAATAATCAACCCAAACACAGGTATCTAAAAAATGACGCCATAAACCCTTAAAGGGTCAACAGAAGCTTCATCGATAATTCAAATGCACAGAATGAAATCAACGGAACTTGACTTCTGCATTCACGGTGTATAAAAAACGCCCCACTACCTATTTTACTTTCTTTTGTTGATTGTGTAGCATCGAAAAAATCTTTGTTATTGCAAACTTCTGTTCCGTTTTAATTCATTGATTGATATTTCTCTGTTTAATTCTTTGAATGTTGTCGCTTGCATTCCATTTCAGTTTCTCGTGAGCTAAGGCCCCATGAAATCAGCCAGACCAACCCGGCTGTATACATTATTCAGCTGTCGAAGTAATGAACTCTGGACTTGCTTCAATTGGTTGCAACCAGCAGTGATATTAGCCCTGCCAACACTCAGAAAACTCCCGCCAGATAACACACCTACACACTCACATACTAATCAAAACTGGCTAAGGTAAACGCGCAACAGGCTTTCTGTGGTGTTATTTACGGTTTATGACTAGCCTAGGAGTACGAAGGGATTTAGGTTCGCTGTTTCCCGTGTTGGCTTGGAATCTGTGCGTTCATTCCATCGGGGAAGGTCAGGCATTTTGGACGTCCGAGTTACCAGTTCGTTCTGTGCCTGCGCCTAACTGCGTTTCTCAGTTGCACCATCAAATAATTTGACTCCCAATGTGAAAACAAATCTCCACCCCCATTCCGTTGGCGACCTGATCTTGGTGCACCGCTCTTCGGCATCCAAAAGAAGGTACTGATGGCCATTCATGCGGCGGTGGCGGTGTCATCGCCAAACCTTTTTACTAGACGAGGATAAGTCACTCATACCTAACCGCCATAAACAAGTTTTAATAATCGCAACGCCTGTCACATAGTGAACGTGTAACACGCGTCAGTGGAAGAGGTGGAAGCATACAACCATATGCTGCTTTATAAACTGTTACATAGTACACACGTAGAATGTTGATAACTGCAGGAAGTGGGATTGGTGCGAACGAAGCATGAGATAATTTTCAGAGGTGACACCTGCGATGAATGGGATGTATAAGGATGTTGTGTATGTGTATACGGGACATGGGTCAACAACTCCCATTTGACATTCATCAAGGTCGACAATATTCCGACTGGCAGATAATCAACAGCGGACGACAACCACGTCGAACGCGTTTTAGCGTGTTGCTGTTAGTCCGGACGTCAGTTGCCCCGTTCAATGACGCCCACTCTATCCGCAACGTCCGTCAATACACTGTGACTTGAAGATATATACTAAATGATAATGGATTTTGCAATCGTTCTTATTTTTGCAGCATATTATCTGTGATACGCTCCACTAACCTGTTATATCACTGTCGGTCAAAGATCTACACGTTCAGATGACTTACTTTCGTAGTGGAACCAAGAAAACAATTGACATTGTTACAAAATATTCTACAATAACTGTCTACGATAAATTCCATCACATTGCGTTCGCTGCAGGTTAGAAGGACGCTCCTCTTGAATAAAAGAGTAATTTTAGCAGATCCAGTTTATCCAACTTATTAAAATCCGCTTTTGCTACGGTTAACTCTCGGTAACAACGACCACGTACAAACAGAACCCGAGGCGTGTGAGGACGAATTGTGTATTCATTCAAACAATAAGCAAGTGGTTTATATGTACAATAAACATAAAAGGTATGAAGAATAGTATGTAACAAGAGAGCAAAAGGGCAACAGACTCTACATTTTTAACATCCGAAAGCACGTATCCTTCATTCGCTGGAAAAAATACGAGTTCTTCAGTCTCCGCCGGCAAGGTAATGCTGTATTTCATATACTAATTTGCGAATTTCGCTTTTGATGTAGCCTTAGAATTCGTTTTATTGCAAGAGGTCACAGCTGTTAACAATAAGCCAGTCAAGTATTAAACTCAACCGAAGAAAACAAGGCTCAGAAGCTGACATTATTATATCCACCTAAATACTGTAATTCACGATTCAGCCGTTTATGTAACTTTTATTGAATCTTTCAATAACTATTCAAGTTCCCACCGAGTCAGTCGTAATCTGTTGATCCAGTAAGTCCCCTTCTCAATATCATGCGACAGGGAGGATAATTGGCCCTCGGAATGGTTAGTGAGAAGTCGCCCACAATAACCACATTTAATACGGTACTTACCTTGAATGTGAAAAATCATCACAAACTGAACATAGAAAGTGCCAGTACAACAAAATTGACGACTAGGCTCCGCTCAGTATTGATGGACGATAAAACGGAATTGCGCTCATTCGAACAAGTGGTCACTGGTTGAGTCGGAGCGAAATGACTGTCGCGCATCGAGACATGATAAGAAATATAGGTTACTCAGGAAAAATTATAGAAGAAAAGCGTTTAATTTTGGTATTTAGAAATTTGCATGGCTCAGACTGAATAAGAGTAGAGGAAGCGGTTGCAGTTGTTGAAGTAATGATACAGTTGATCAATGCAGTCCATTAAATGGAGATAATAAAACATTCAGCCACATGTGAACACTAATCAGACAACATTCAGAAGTCTAGAAAACAATGCAACAGACTTCAGCAAAATCAGCAGCGCTTGTTCGTTGTACAATCTGAACCATCACGACGTTTATATCATAATTTTTGGAAATTTTCTGAGTTGTGTTGTTTATAAATGGAACCCAAAATGTGGCCTTCGTTCTGGGTGAGACTAACAAGCGATCGAGGAATAGGCGAAATCAAAATAATGTAAGGGCTTATCTCCACTCGACCCTTTCTCATCGTCCACTGAAAGCCCACATAGTACACAGTTGCGTATACCCAGAGCTCTCTCGCAAAACCTTCAGGAAAGCCTCACGACATGCTCATAGGTTACTCACAGAATAATCATGCTACTAGTTAAGAAAAGTTACTTTTACTTAAGAGCTGTGGCACCGTAAGCAACATAATACAGCTCACATTTACGGTGAAATAAAATGATGCTACGTCCCTTCCAACAACATCTGTCTTCTATCATTGCACGCCATCTCAACCGAAGGCTCCCAATTTAGTTGGATAAGCAAGAGGTAATTCATTTTGGCATTCTCTCGAATGAACATCCACAATTGATGTCTAATCACAACGAACACGTGAAAATGCAGAAAACCAGACAGAGGGTAGCTCTTGAAACACGCAACTAAATTCCAATAACGCGGTCGCATTCACGTCAAGCAAACCATTCCGTTGACATCATTGGCAGCAGCAAACAAACAACCAGGCTTAAGCTGAAGTTCAGTTTGCACAGGACAAAAACGACTGTTGCCGAACAAGCGTCTGGGGTGATTATACGGAAGCGCCATGGCAGCACACCTAGGGCTTCGATTGTCCACATGAGAATGGGGTTTATGAATTTTTGCGTTCTGTTTTCCAACTGCAACAGTTTGTCATGATAAAAAAGTAGTCTCACAGTTGAATCTCAGATGAACAAAATGTTGCTTAGAAACCCATAATGCGCTGTGTGCAATGTATTGCATGCTTGAACAGAATATTGCCACCTTTTAACCAATGCTTTATATGATAATCGGGTGAGAAAACACATGGGCGGGACATAACATTGAAAAATCATTTTATATTCACGATTCCATATAGCCGGTTTCAAATTCCACTCCCTTGTATTTCAAATTTTGACCCATCGTATAAAAAGAACCCGGAGATAACGCCTGATGTTCTGGTTGGTTAAACATTATAATCTATTTTATCGTGGAAATGCAGGCCACGAGCACTTGTGCAGAACCAATCTCAGACATTGACAGCTGGCTGTCCACTAGGAGTAGAACGGATCTGAAACATAAGTCTCACATGTGAGGAAAAACTGAAATGTTCGTCCTTATCTCTGGACTGAACTAGTTGAGAGAAACTGAATTTGACGACTAATTACTCACCTCATTTCCGTTTTTATAAACTTCCTGAGCGTTCCAACTTGCGAATTAACTTTGATCATCCGATGTGCCTTGACTGCCAGTAAGAACCATAACACGAGTTACAATATCTCCTCAGAAAAAGTAACGCTTATCTACTAAAAAGGGCCAACTGCAATAAGGGTTGCAACGCTTGGAAAATCGACAGGTTATAAACAAGGCGGACAAACGAAGGAAGTTCCTAGTGTCTCGAGAAAACCAGAACTGCATCTTGAACGACTTCAGGCAATCTCAAGTTTCTGGAAAAGCAGCACCATTTTTAGGGGGAAACAGTACATATGAATGCCATTGTGTGTCAGGCATTTTGACGTTTTGATTAGCTAGTTCGGTTCCACTTTCTACCAACTCGCATGCAGCAACTTAGACGTTTGATAGGACATGCATTTAAATGGCAGTCGATCACCGTTTTTGGTTGGCTGGTGCCGACTGACCACATTTCTGCCTGCGGCAAAACGTTCGCGAACTCTTTTCCAATCAAGAAACTGCACTGGTCTAACCTTATCAGAAACTTTCCTTTTTGATAAGCCTGCCAACTTGTCGTTCTTGGTGGCCAGTCACGTCTTGTACCACTGGTCTCATATCTCGTGGAGATCCGCTCTCTCCGGTGCACACGATTTTCTTCTACCACCTTGTCCACATAAACGTCGTATGATCCGTTCCCACAAACGTTGATAACCACACTATATCTCCACTGTTCTGAGTTCTCAGGGACACACAATATTCATGTTCCATCTCTTGGTTTAAGGCTTGTAAGTTTCCAAACCTCGTAAACACTTTCATGTTGCACTCTGCGTTAGTGTAGGTTTTCCTGGACATTCGTCAAGTTTGATATGGTAACGTAACAAAAGAGATGCTACAGACAATTCTGTGCACACTTCTTACCCAAACATTCGCTTTATCGCGCTGTATCCAATGATCTCATTCAGCTTGTTTCTCCTTCCTAGAACACCTGACTCTTAAGCAATCTGCGGTAGTCTTTTGGCAGCCTTAACTGCAACTTCGGTCTTCCCGTTCGACTGATCATGATACGGACTGCTTGGCTGGTGCTTAACCTCTCGTTTGTCTACAACATCTTGAATCTCGCGCACAAACTGAAGGCCACTTCAAAAAAACACTTCCGGTATGCCGTAGAGATTAAAGTGATCATGCAGTTCGATGATGAATGCATTTTCGGTAGTACAGCTTGACCAGTCGGCTTAAAAGTAGCCGGAAAATGTAGTCCATCTTGGTCAGGTACTATTTTCTGCTGTTTCTGAATATATTGACTGCAGCCAATCTACTCAATCGTCTATTTTACTGGACATATCTGTCCGGAAGTAAAATTTCTTCAACCTCCAAAAACAGCTGTTCACCTCAGCATGTGCCTTATGGATTTGTTCAGTTGACTTCTAAAGCAAATCTTTCGAAAGAGCTATCTGCTCTCTTCTGAAGACTATTCCCCTTCTTGAAAATGCGATCACGGTCTTTGAAAAGTACTACCAGTCTTCAGGTAGATCCTCCTTGCCAGGTTATTATCCATCCCTTATCACATCAGTCAGCTTTTTAGGAACCTGACACTTTTACGTCTGGTGCCATAACCCCGGATTCCTGTCCACCGGTGCCACTTTGTAGTCCATTGAAACGACAGTCTCAAGAGCGCAATAATCAGTTTCAGTGTCGGGTATATAAGAGGGTGTGCGGTTAGTTTCCGGGCTGGTAGACTAGTTCATATTCAAACCATTGTAGTCTAATCATCATTCGTTGAATACGCCGGAACACGGCATTCAGTAAATTTTTCATAGTTGCTATCAGAAGTCGGTGGTTTGTGTGCCACCATCTTTCTTCCGAATGTGCAGTTGTTGAAATGGCGAAATACACTACCCAAATTTCCTTCCTTACTTTCGCATAGTTTCGTTCCGCAATCAAAGGGCTCTGACTTCTCTAGTCAGTCGATTTGTCGTTGTAGTAGTGCAGTACTAAGGCTTGAATGATTGCTGTCACACTGAATTACCGGAAAAATCTCAGGATTTTACCTCGTCAAACCCTGAGTGATGGATGCCACCCCACATCTGTATGACCCGCTTTTGCGTAATTTGCCGAACTGGACGCATTACGTTCGTCAACTTCGGGAGAAGTTGGCTCAAGCAGTTTATTACACCATATAGACACGAAACTGCTCTGCAAATTCGGGGGAGGCATATTCTAGATAGCCCTCATTTTGTCTGAATCGGCCTTCAATTCGTCAGACGTAGGTAGTTGACCATGAAACGTCACTTTTGCAGTCCGAAAGATCATCTTGGCTCAAGATAGTGTCATTCTTTGCAACGCGCGTTGCCGTGGAAAGTTCCAAGATTCTGACCATGCCATTTAGTCATCCATATATCCGCACATGGACTCTGACAAGAGTCGGTCCTCCGAGTTTGCTAATTGCTTAGATCGGACGTGTCTAAACATTTTCTCTCAGTACATTCAAGCCAAAATGTAAACGTAGCCACCAAAAGTGCCCAAAAGAAGTAGGAAAGTAAAGAGAAAACTCTATTCTTCATTCAAAAACAGTTACTAACAAGCGGAAGAAAAATCAATTTCCACAAAAGCGAGGATTTGGTTTATTTCGGACAGAGTGTCTTCCAGAGTCGGCGACCTTTATTGTTATCAACAGATTACAAGTTTTAGTGGTTTGGGTTCGATGCATACGCGAACACCACCAGATTTTTAGAAGTTACTGCGACCTGGCCGACCTAATCGGTAGGCTGATCTACTGGCAATATTACCTTCAGCTCGAGCAAACGGTTCAACCCGTTCTTAAACGTTTTACGGATGGCTAAGGGAACCCTCCTAGCAGGTAGCGCAACATGTGCAGCATTCTTTTATACATAAGGACTAACAGTACCCAGTAGATAACCCAAAACAGGAGATTACTGATGGAACGTTTGAGACCGTTCTAATACAGGATGAAAATTTTCGTGATGGAAAGTCACGAAATTCACTGTCAGAATGACACTCAAATCAAGGATTGGTGTTGAATTTTCTTCCATAACGAATAAATCAGCTAAGTAAATTCTGCCATCTACCGGCTTAATGATTGACACACCTACTTTTCCAAACATTCAAGTGGCTGCCCCGCTTCACATTTCCAGTTGCGTATCTAGCAGCCTCATGATCAATGTTTGAGGATAACTCCTTCGTACGGCATTGACAGATGCGCCAGAAACTGACGTCGCGAATGTCTGGCTTCAATAAGTATTTCGGCGTAAACTCCTTTCCATCAAGGCACATCTCAAACACCATTCAGTATTAGCTGAACCTCTGAGTCCAGCTAAACAGCCCGACAAACAGTGACCTGCACTGCCTGGCAAATGGTTTTTCTTTCGACAACTCAAATGAATTTTCCCAAATGCCGGACATTTTTCTTTCTGTCGTTCACGATCTCATTGCAGGCCACACTAGTGTTCGGTCAACCGCCTCATCATCAACACATTGAGCAAGCGTTAACTGCCTCATCCTCAGTGGTCTATTGGTGTGAACGCCGAGAACCACTCGATCGCATGTGAGACAATCGTTCATGCAGTTGCACGAGTTGCAGGTTCCGGTCAACTCCCTCAGTGTCGTCACACACTGGTGAATAGATTCCCCTTGATGACGGTTCTTTTGAAAGAAAACAGAAACGCTCAATGGTTTCGTTTGCTGGACCAAGACGGTATTCTTCCGATCTGCTGATCGTTGTGCCCACACCGTTCCTCTCTGCATCAGCATCAAAAGTCAAATTCATCAAGATCCATCTGCTTTCGTCGCAATCTCTAAACATCACCAGCTGGTATCTTTTCTACCCCTCAAAGAAGGTGTCCAACGCAGCAAAGGTATCAAATTTCTGCCTCGGTTGCACACTGCTGGGCCCATGGGAGGTCGTATATAGGTAAGCCAGTTTTTGCACGTTCCACTATCTTACCGACAAAAGCAATGATGCTGTTAAAGCAAGTAACCGCCATGCGGTTTTTGCAGTTGTGCAGTTTTTCAAGTACATGATGAAGGGCTTTGTATTGACGGTTGAAACTGGCTGCAGTAAACGACCGAAGCTGAGGGCCTATCAACCGTCGAATTGGCAAGTTCTACTCTACCAGCTGCCGCTCATGAATGGGGAAGTGACCTTTGGAAAGGGAAATGGAAACTACGAAAGACCTTACCGTTGGGGTAGAAATGTTTCCGAAACATCGACGGAATATGTACGCATGTCAGCCACAATGTACGGTAAAATGTTCGTTCACATATGTCCCAACGCTATCCACGACGAAAGTGTCGCCATCATGTTGCACACGAAGCTGCAATCTTCAAGGTGATTCATGGAGAACCGCTTACCTTGCATTCGGATATTGTTTTGGAAGGGAGTCGTGGAGTCCATCCTTTCAGAAGTTTTTGGGCAAGATGGCATGCGAAGGTGATCATTCTGTGAAGAATGCTCTTCACGTACCAGTCGACATTCACAAAGTCACGACGATCGCACCTATAAGTCGTTTGTATTTCGTACTCTCGCAGCAGCCACTCACTATGGTTCCATATTTTCTGAGTGGCAACGGCTAGGAAGTCTCTTGGGTTCGTCCTCTTCTTCAACCGTCCGTTTGCGTTTTTCAGCCTATTATTCTTGCGATTGCCAAAGTGGAAAACGTCGCTTTGTGCATGGATGTTTCACTTCGGCTTGACGTGTAGCCAATTACACGACAAATAACCCATAAACATCCTAACAGTTTGTTCGACGATATACAAATCACGCTCGAACTTGCGGTAAACTGTGTAATAGTACAACATACTCCTCCTCACTGTCTGCCGTCCCCATTCGGTGGAACAGAATACGACTGCGAAAAGAGTTTTTCTCTTAATTAATATGAGGGACGAATTTTGCCCACTTACATGCTTATGTACGGCATCACGTACATGAAAGTAGCACAATAGGATGTCGCAGCCGAACACCACATGCGCTGCCGTTATTTGCGCAGACATCTTATCCATAACAATTGTTTTCACCGCAATATGATCGCTCATCACTTCCCGGAAAATTTCGGAATTCTACGTAGTGAAACGGCACCTTATCAAGGTTCCCTAACGTTCCGTGACCAATATTACATAACAAACTCACTTGACATTGCAGGCTTTAACTTGCGACGGATGTTTCCAACGTCAGCAGTTGTGATAATCATCCCGTAAACATCCGCTACATATTGTTTAACGTCAGCAGTTAGCGCATTGTACTGGAACAGACCCTTGCATTCGTTCAATTCGTCGACGGTGAGTCAAAGATTCGTAGGATGGGACGCATATAGCAGACGATTGAAGGGGTGGTTTTGCTCCAACTCAAAAAAGCTCACAACCAGACACGCATCTCGTCGGACCACATGAAATGGTGACCTGCAACATGTGTTGCGAGAACTAATGCATCGAAACTGACAACAATTAACCAACTAGACACGTCGCACAAACCTGCATACATTCATACACCTTTTTTACTTCGTAAACCGATGATAAATCTGCACGGTTTTGCAAGAAACCATGTCAACTTACTTTATCGTAGTTCAAAGCAGTTTTCCACCTACGGTTTGTCCCACCGACGTAAATAACGCCCACCTCGTCCATGCACCTCTGAAGACACCCCTAAAACTGTGAAAACGTGCAAAAATTGCGATCTTCAAACATCTTCTTGAAAGTCGCAGAATAATCCATCTCCTACAGATAAAAAATAAACAACTGAGTATAAAATAGCAAACAAATAACAAGCATGAAAAAATACTTTGAGAAAAACCCCAGCATTCTTGTATTAACATAGCCACATGCAATCGACCACAACAACAGTAGCCATAACAATTTTCAAAAAACATTCACGAGGTGGTTTTTAATTAACGGTCGGTTAAAACAAAGGCATATTAGTCCATGGCGCAGATTTCTACGGCTTCAATTTTGCACCAAATACCAAACTACTGACGCGATTTTTCTAGGAAAATATTTTTCCCGAACACGACACTCAGAAACTCACGGTCTATGACTAGCATTCATGCGTATTGAGCCAGTTTTACTCCGACCCAAAGGCAATCCGATCTTCACGAAGCGTCGACTCATCCTTTTGGATTGCGTGAACCTGGTGGAAAAGCGATCGACCAAATTGTGGAGAATGGGTTATTAACACCCCTGTGATTTCCGACTTGGGTTAAACCCGTCGTGACTTCGCTTCAACGTGACGATGAAACGCCTCAAATTGGCAGTGATTACTGGCTCACGCTCAACAGATTTCTTTTGCAGAAGAGGTGTATCACTGTTCAACCACAGGACATTCTGCAACAATTTCATGGTTCAAAATATTTTTCAAAGCCCGATTTAAAGGATGTTTTTCTACATATTCCGTTCGACGAGGCTTCCAGTGTTCACACAACCATCAATACTCCTTTCGAATTGTTTCGACATAATTTTCTGTACTTTGGTCTGAATGTGTAAGCGTCTATATTTCAAGATGTTACGGACACCATTACTGCCAATGAACGGTGTGTCTCCATTCACCAATATGATATAACTGTGCGTGAGCTAACCATGCTTATTCATGATGAACGATCGTATACTCTACTCGAACGTTTTTGCTCCCTAGACGCTGCTGGTAATTCTTCCAAATGCATTTTTGGTACGTCCAATTTCTCATGTTTAGTGCTTCTCGTTAATGAGAATGGCCGTTGTCCCGATCTCAATCGTTTTTCCGTTCTATTCGTGGCATCCACTACAATGACTTTTGATGGGTTCCGTTTTTTAATAGGCTCTGTTCAGTAGTATTCTCGATTTATTCCTGATTTTACTGATAAGACAAAACCTTTATTTGATCTTTTTCCTCAAAATAATTTTGTTCGGACCGACGTAAATGAACGAATTCACCCAATTTTGTCGAATTCTCTGTCTTCTGATGCAGTAATACGTGCGCTCTCTCAAAAATTACCGTCAACATTGATTACTAATGTGTCATCAACGGGTAGTGGTGCTGTGCCAGAACAAGAAGGCCAGACTCTTTTTTGCACTTCTAGACTTCTCAGTTCATCACAGCGTGGATACTTGTAGACACAGAAGGAAGCATTAGCAGTTTACCGAGCGATCACCGGACCTCACAAATACTTGTTCGGTGCTCAGTTCACCATAGTTATTTATCACGCTCTGATCACTGCTCTCAAATTCATTTATAATCTCGGTAAATCTCTTGCTAAGTCTTCTGCAACCAAGGTTCAAAGATGGAGTGTTACTTTGGCTGCGTAATCTTATAACATCTAGCACTGTAATGCAAAATTTATTCCCCACACTAAATATTTATCTCGGCATGCTAACTCCGGAGAGGATTGTGATTCACATTGTTTATTGATTAAGCCACCTTCAGTTTCTCGTTCTGATTTGATTCGTGACAATCAAAAATACTACCATGCAATTTTTAATTCATTAACTACTGGTTGGAAATACGCTGTCCAGCGAAAAGTTCTTCAGTTCTACAAGCGCCCGGATGCACTCTCTGTTACTCATGATGGATTATCATTTCTTGGTGATAGAATAGTTATTACTTTCACATTGCGATCCGCGGTAATAAAAAACATACACTCCGGTCACTTGGGAATTGAAAGGGTGAAATCATTAACTCGTCTGACTTGCTGATGGTAAGAATTGAATATTGATTTATGTAACATGTTTAAAGGTTGTGCTCAATGTGTGCACAAGGCGCAGTCGCGACCACAAAAATAGACACTTTGGTCAATGACACGTAAGGCCTGGCAGCGGAAACATTTTGACTACTGCGGTCCATTCTGAAATAACTAAACACTCACGTTGGCCGGGAGTTTACTTTGCGCCGTCGGCAACTGCGGGCTTCACTCAGATTGCATTGCTTAAAACGTTCAGTCGGGAAGGAATATCACGTGCGTTAGTCGCTGACAACGGCGCTCATTTCGCTGCGCGGAGGTTTGAAGACTGGCTGAAGAAAATAGGATGTCGACGTCTCCCACACCGAGACATCCACAACCCGGCAGTGTCACTGAGAATTGTATGCGCATTCTGAAAGTGCGATCAAGTCTGTCAACCAGTCTTATTTTGAAGAACTGGAGAATGATGTGAATAACTTCTTGATGCGCTAACGAAATTCTGACCATATACAACCGGGATCAGTCCAGCTAAACTATTGAAAAACCGTGTTCTCCAAAGCGATATGCTTAGTTTGGAACCAGCTGAAGTTGTAGATCGCCGTGGCAATGACCTCCGATCATTTCGACGAACTGTGCTGAATAACCTGTGTACCTGAATGTGTCGCATACCCGTTTAGATGACGGATCTGTCTATCGCAGACGCATCGATCAACTTGTCTATAATCTGCCTGTTCCTACCCCTGCATCACCTATTACTAACACAGATGCCTGTATTTCAAGCTCAAATCCCTCGACTGAAGATGCTGCTGAGAACTAACCACGACAGCCGCGACCGTGAAACGCTTCAGGAATAAACAACGCGGGAACTATAACAAGTTTAACTCTCACTTAAACCGTCGCGGATGTGGTGATCATCACTAAACCAATTTCACATTACTGTTGTTTTAATACATTGTTGACAATAAACTAAACAACTGCGTTCGAGAAATAACTGCTTGATTTGTTTAGTTCAGGTGATTACTACAGCGTCGGAACGAGCTCTGGGGTAAAGCTAAGTTAATTACTTCGTTTCCGTATTTCTTGAACAGTCACACAAAACATCTCAGCACAAATCACGATCACGAAGCCAACCATATTTTCAGGGAAACGCGAAAATAAGATACAGGCTGCGGCGAGTCAAACGCTGGGAAGGTGAATTGGTTTTATTGGCCTGGTTCAGACCCCCATATCTCAACGCTGGACCTATCCCCTGAGGTCTCCTTCGAGAAGACAGATGTGACCAAAGCTACGGGCCATCCTAAATCCAGTTGGTCATATCCAAAAAGCAGGCTGAAGAATGTGTGCGACCTGCTCGAAGAAAGAGACGAGCTGCAAACAATCATGCTCTCCGTATATACTTGCATGTTAGCCGAGACACGGCTAAGAGAAAAATGGAACTAGAAGGCTGGGAGGTTCGGTTCCAATGATATCGCGACAACCGTAAAAATTAGACTCGAGGTAGCTTTCTGCATTGAATCCGAAGTTTCGTAGGGTAGTCCCTTAGAACTTTTACCGCAACCGTTTCTGAATTCAAACCACTGCCAGCCTCCTCCATACCATCCCAGCTTGATGGTCATTGGTGTGTGTCAGTGTGCAAGGGCGACACAAAAGAGAGATGATACTGTTTTTAATCGGACCAGATGACATATCAATCGGATTATAACCTTCCTATTCTGGGTGACTTTAATGCTTGGGAAAACAACTGGTCATTTGGACTCCTTATTGATAAAAGATTTGACCACAAACTATTCGATTTCATGTGCGAGTTTGCACTGACGTAGCACTTTGGTGCAGACACACGATTCCGACTGGGTCAGACAGCCTAAAGCTAAACTTGTTCAAAACTCTCTACTGCGGCATTATCAAGATGCACCGTCAACATCACGGATATACCTAACACGTCGGCTTATTTCACGTTTAAGTTTTCTCGCCTGGTACAGCTTTTATACCAAACTGATTGAAAAACTGAAGGCTGATGCAGGGACGTGGAACTCACAGGCTGCCTCAGAGGACGTCGATGTTTCGTGCGAGAGCTGTTTCAGTAAACTCTGAGCCCTTATAAACGGAACACTTTTCAACAGCAAGTCGGATGAATAGGTCGGAAGCTATTTGCTTTCCCAGTAGTCATCCCAGCGTTCCAAGGCTTGGGAATCACCCTCGAAAACGGAGGCTTACAAGCCTTATGGCAAAAGAAAGAGCTCTTTACTGAGCTATTAATAATGAAAAAAATGCTGTCTTGATTTATGGGCTTAATATGGCCCGTGAGACTAAACGAAACCTTGGTTGTGCTTAAGCCAGGTTCTTCTCAATAGAAAAAAATAGGGCATCGGTTTTTCGTAACGGAGATATATCAGACGTTGGTGGTACTCCAGACGCGTTATCGGTGCGTTTCGGAGCGCCTTTAACTCGGATGATAAAGTATCTCGGCTTCCGAAGTCGTGACTGTGGCGGGTGAAGATATCATGCTCCATGAGAATAAGTGAGCGATAGCCCCAATAAACAGCACCAAATCAACACGACCAGACACCTTTCACCTAGCCGCCCTAAAACCCGCGGCCTGACTTTTGACACTTCCTTCTGTCTGTATGTTCAATCACATATTGTATACATGTGCAATCGCGAGAGAATGGAAGGAAGCCAACGTCATTCCTATCTTCGAATACAATAATCAATCGATCTCTGGAAATTACCAGTCAGTAAGCCTTATTACCTCGATGTAGTGTGATGATGGGAACGTACACTCTGGTGGAGGTTCCCAGTTAGTTTCATACCACCACGATCATTCCTCGCTTCTCTACTGTCCTTCACATGCACAAGTGACTTCATGGGCATTCTCGTCAGCCTACTTCACTTCTGTGCTGGTGATGTGAAATTAGTCAGGGATAAATGGCACTTGAACACTTACCAGGGGGCGCCTTAAAATCTGTGAATGAACACTAGAAAGGGACTTGCGGATGACAGCCCAAAGAAGACATATATTGCCCAGTGGTCTTCAACCGTCACTTAAGCATCCTGGAAACGCACACTGACAGATAGTTTAACCGGAAGCGAAGCAGCTAGCGATAAATTCGAATATTCTAATCGCTGACATGTTTACCCCATCTGTCCAATGTGCCGCGGCTACAGCCAAGCACGGCAAGCTCATTATCAACCGAAATCCGTGAACACCACCGTTTCGTTTTACCTGGCCATAGTTTGTTCTCATTCGCAATACTGCGCGAGGGTTGTTCACGCTGCGTGTAATCGGTAGAACGTGAATATCTCCGTTATCTTTTAGTTAAAAAATAATTCGTGGCCATTAAAGTTGTTGAAAATTTGTGATATGTTGCAGAATCTAAAATCTTAAAAATCTGTTCCCTAGAGATAATTCGTAGCAATTAAACTTGTTCAAAATTTGTGATATGTTGCAGAAATTAAAATCTTGAAAATCTGTTCCCTAGATATTTCTTTGTTTCAGTCTTCCGATGATGTAAACAAGAAATGTGCGGTTGTTTAATGACAGGGATTAATGGAAAAATAACGCAAAGTCGCATTCTGCGTTATTTCGGAAATATGAAGGTAAAATATAATGAAAACTGACGTCATACACATGAAAACACATGTGTTTACTGAAATTTCGGCGTGATTTGGCAGGAAAGCATGATTATAATTTCGACAATCGAACTGTTGTTGAAACATGAGTAATAAGCTTTTTATAATACTACAAGCGTGAGGGACGCCTATAACCTAATTCAACATAGGACAATTCACCATCCTTCACCACTCATTGGTACCACTGTTATTAACTATTCCATGGAATCAGGATGTACGCTAGCGTACATTCCAGCTGGAATGGAAACAAAGTGAACTGCTGAAAGAATGATATTAAAGAGCACTCCCAGCAATTCGCCGGGATGGTGCTTCAAGGCCGAACCGAGTTAAAAACGGCCATTTAGGCGCGAAAAGATATTTTTCAAATTTTTCATGAAATAATATCCGTTTTATATAAAACGGATATT
>JTDE01000736.1:32210-52938 GCA_014338405.1 Paragonimus skrjabini miyazakii
CAATGGCGGAGAGGTAAACACGGTTCCCTAATGAACAACATGTCCGTGGTTCAAGTCCCGGCAGTGGCGATGATATGCACTACTGACGAGCTCTAATGAGAGCGAAACTCGAGTCTAGTGCTTCCTCTGTTCGAAACGGGCCGACTGGAAAGTCTATGGGGATACGACAGCTGCGATCAATTGTGAGTGATGTTCAACTTGAAATTGACCAAATCCCCGACTTCTCATCAGTAAACCAAAGATAAGCTGTTAAGCAAACTAGCGAAGCAATGCCGGGTCTCGATAAACTTGTTCAATTTTTCTTTCAGCGCCTCGATGTGAGAGCTAGTAATCCTTACCAGGTTCACGTTATTTACAGAAAGCCTTTCTTTAGACAACAGCTTGGAAAAATGCACAGAAAACTTGCCTGATACCACACAGTTTTCGTAAAATCCTATCCGCGTTCGTTCAACTGTTGTTTATGCCGAACTGAAAGTAACCGATTCAATCCGCGAATATTGTCCGCAGGGAGTCTTCGTTTGAAAAATTTAAAACACGGAGTTCCCTTAATCCATTTGGTCAGAACAGAGAGAATACATATATTGCGATATGTTAACATGTTGATTCACTGTCATCAGTCGCCAACGTAATAGTGCCAATGGTCAAAATAAATAGCAAGACAGTTGAAATACATGGCAAACGAAGAGTGTCTCTGCAGATTCACTAAATCTGGTGGTAGAGTAGTTAGTACACTCCGACGACTTTCATCTTCCGATTTACTTCATTTTAAACTCAATATCACTTGATTAGAAGTAACGGCTTCATGCGGATGTTCTCATGTCTTTGTAATGAGAAGCTTTTGGTTGCTTGAAATCAACTTTCTTTTCGACTTTTACGCAATTTCTCCGTACTCCGTGGCTGCAGAATTCCTCAGCTGGGTGATTTCCATGGGCTTACTGGAATACATATGTGATTACTAACGGTGTTGAACCTGTCGAGCCCAACATTGTCTGGGTCAAGTTCTTACCGATGAGGACTTGTTGGTCGAGAATCACAAAGTGGCAGCCCCTCTAGGATTGATTGACCCCGTTACCATCATGTTCAACCTTACGTGCGTCAAAATACCCGCTCGTTCAGTTAATGCCCATCACGGAAACTTTGGGCGAATGAATGCATACCGTTTTGGATCGTATCTCTTGCCCTTGACTTGGGGAAGTTCTGACTCATCCTATTCCACTGATGATCTGTATATAGAGCATTCTGATGCCTTCAATATAGCTGTCGAAGTTTAAAGTTCAATCCTGGAAGGCTTCTTGTCAACTTTACTAATGTGCAGTTAATTTGAGTTGTAATTATCGGAAGGCTTGAATGCCCTTTAGAATACCTGGAGCTGAATCCAATCGACTGTCTTATTTAAACATTTGAACTCGATACACTGTTCTCAGTTTAAAAGACCGTAACCGCTCATAAGTCCCACATGTAACTGTAGTCGCCGTAACTATCCTGCCAAGTACATTCTAACTGTTTTTCCTACTGACTCACCAAAGGTAGCTTAAGTGCTAGTACGTTATGATTTTTGGCTATTGGTCAGCCAAAAATTCCTTTTAATGCCAAGCATAACTTTTGCAGAAGGTGCTCAGGTGCAATAAACCCCTTATTGGCCACTGAGCATCGGGCGTGGTCAGTCGATCAAAGCACAAACGTATCTTGCTGAGGCGTTTGATCCGGCCAACTCTGCTGCGCCAATGAATAAATTTCACAGCCTTGAGGTTCGTGACAATCTACTTCGGTGGCTATAGTTCTAACCCGTCACTCGTTGTTGCCGTGTGTTGGTCAATTTCTGTTTATTTGTCTTCAACTGAAAGGATAGTAGATTGTCCAAAGGTTCGATTCTTAGGCCTCTTTTTTCTTTTACATTCATATAAACCATATGACCTCCCCACTCCCTTCTCTCTTGTAACATCAAAACTCCAGAAGATGGCGCCGTTTTGTAGAGCAACTTAAACACTTTAGTTGTCTTGTCTCGGACTAGCTTTGTGGGGCTGATTGCTACACGTACCACGAGTACGTCGCTGAGATTCACACCGTTATTCTGTTGCGATAAGTGAGCTGTTCCATCTTGTCTGTTGTATTATTTATTAATTATTAATGGCCCACAGTTATATAAAGCTATAACTCTCGCTGAAATGCCGTGTACTAATTCATCGGTTTATTGCAAGGCGCGGTAAGCAACTAATCACGAGTATACCCAATCAGACGTTCTGTGAAAACCTTTGAAATTTGAAATCTAATATTTATTGGACGAGATGTACAGTTTATCTTTTGTGAAGATATATCCAATGTAAAACACTGAGTAAAGTTACAGAGATTGAGAACCATAATATTATAGACCACAGTTCGCTCCACTTGGAGATATGACGTAGAAACGAGAAATCAAACGGTGTGAATCATGCGAAGCATCTTAGTGGCTCACTTGCAATGTACGGTGATTTTGCTTTATGTGTTACCCAGTATACGGCAGTCAAAATATGAACACCTTCAGATCACTATACTCTGTTAATTAACGTGCATATACTTCCCCTTAATATGACTGTGTTTATGTTTGCCTCAATGTGTTCAAAACATCTGATAGCCATTCAACCTTGATTAATGATTTGTAGATGAGTACATCAAATGGTCCATGTAGTTTGCCATATTCTCTGACATTTTCACCGTGTTACAAATTCAAAGGCTGTGTACATCGAGATTTATTGTAAGATTGTAAGACTGTATGCTAAATTAAAATGTTCTACGTAATTCATTCATATTGGACCAAATGGCCACAAGTGTATATATTTTATTAGGTGGTACAAAACGACCAATAGACCATCACTGATTTATTCAAGTTATTTCTGTGACGAAAAGGTTACTTTGTCCCGTGAGGGTTATGTAGCTCTTAGTGGTTCCGGTTATTTGAAGTTTTTATTGCAATATAGTTATGAAGTTGTCCTGTGATATTCCAGATAGCTGAAGTGGTGCTTGGATGAGCATAGTGTATACATATTTCTGGAAAGTCAAACGGGTGTGTTAAAAAAAACATCCAGATTCTTGTCCTGATAAACTGTTTCGACTACTGTGACTCATCACTAACCATGTTCGGTTTAAAATGGTTTTTCTAATGTAGAATACAACTAGGTTTGCCTAAATGTTACTCCAATTTTTCAGAGCACTAAGTAAAACAATCGACTGAGATATCAGAGTAAACTATTTACATTCAGGTTGTTTGGAAATGTGTGTTGGTTTTAGCGTGATCCGAAGTTAAAATAGAAGCCCGTTCTTAAGTTGGTTATGGAAACAGAAGGGCAATAAATAACACTTCGGGTCAACAGCATATACTTTGTGGAAAATATAGTCTGCTGACCACTTAAAACGATGCGTACTTATAAGATTAAAAACATTGAACGTTTAGGTGCGCATTTTTTCTGAGTTCTGCAGTAACTTGCACTCATAAACTTGACGTAATAAAGATTCATCCAAAAATTACTGAGGATGACGTCTCGTGTTTTAGCCAAGGGTATTGCCTTAACGACCACAATTTTGTGACAATCCACGAAGTATTCTCATTGTTACAAGTTTTAATACAAAGCGCAGAACTAAGTAATGCGTAACGCTATCTTCACAATAAAATTGGATGCTTATCGAAGAGCTTATAATAGTTCACAGGTCAACTTGTTAGCTGGCTTACTCTGAAGTGATATGGTTCGTTCATGTTACTTGTGTGTACTCAGAAATGCTAAAAACAAACGATGCGTACATCCATTAAGTTACCGATGGATGAAACCTTGAAATATGAAAACTCTGGATGTGCGCGGTAACTCAGTTGACAGTAAATTGGAGTGCCAAGCTGAAAATTTGTGTAGTTTTCTATAAACAGTTCATCTACGATCTCCTTCTGAATGAAACCATGTGGATGAAACTGTGAAAACTGCACAATGTTCGCCAACATTTTCACAGTTCCAGCACTCGGTGTTAAATACGAAAATGCGTTAACGTTGTCGCCTGGAAGTGACTGTTTGAAGTCGAGGACGCTTTTTTTAACTCGTGATTATAAATTTCTCCAGCAGTTGCTTAATTATGGGGTTTCAAAACGTAAGAGTTTACAGGGATATAAGTGAGTAACAAGTAGTTAGTTATAAAACGAAAATACGTGGACATAACTAACATCAACTAAAAACAATATTGATGCTTGAATCAAGTGGACTACGCGCAGGTTAGAAAATCTGGCAATACTATTTTTGCAAATCAGCTTCAGGACAACGTGGAGACACCGGGGGACAGCGTTCTTTTAAAGTAGGGATTCCAGCAACAGTCCTACAAGAGGAAACAACACAAACAAGCATAACCCAAAGGCCCAGTAAGTCATGCACACGACTGACAAACAAAAACCAACACGGCATCAACAACATAGCAGCACGCTCCATCACCAATTCAAATTCAACCTGTGCGCACTTGCTGGTTTCGGTTGCACTTTGCATATCTATCTTAAGAGAAGGCCTTATAGTAAGAGGACGCTCACGTACGGAAAGTCTAGTACAGTAAATCAAAGTTTAATCTCTGTCTGCAACTAACAACGGTGTCTTACAGTGCGTGTTCTAGCGCCTGGTAAAATTTAACAAATTGACGGATACGGCTCCGGTCGGTGTAAAGCACATGGTGCTCCTGGCGCGGTTAAGCCTTTGTTTTCTGGAATTCATTCCTTAAAACATGGCTTCCATAACAGAAAGGTTATCCTTTTGAAGTGTTTAGAAGCCCTATCCCTTAAGATATGTGTATATGTGCCTAGAACTGTATGACTTCCTAGAAATCTGATCTTCTATTAACTATATCTATAATCTGAGGGAAAGATTTATCGACTATGAAGCACTAGCAAAGCAATAGTATAAAAACTAATGGGCAAAAGTTCAATGCCTGACTTAGTTTTATTTCTGTCGTTAGTCAAGAGGGAGCAGATGATGGGTCCTTGCATTCAGTCCCAGTAATCACTAACAAGTTGGTCGACAGCTGTCTACATCATAATGGATCTTATCAGCACCGCGACGATCAGAAAATTGAGCTCTCCACTCGTGAATAAGCGTCTGCTGGTAGTCCAGAAGCCTATCCTCGATCAAATAACCAATCTGTTGGAAAAAGAGGCGCAGCAGCTAAGAACAGTAAGTCACGTACCTTGATGTAACCCTGGTAACCATAGCTCCTTAGTCCAGTGGATGAGTGTTTTGACTACCGTCCGGCGTTCATTCACACGTGGTGTGTTTACGTTCTCGTCGCGTGCAATGTTTATGACATCCAATAAGGTCGAAACAGCTGTTTTTTACTTCAACAAGTGTCAATATGATCACCTATTTATTGCCGTAGGTTGTAGGTCACCCACAAAAGAAGGCTAACTGGTTTCAACCTACGATCAGGGACGTTCAAAAGCCACGATATATAACTCTGATTCTTCTTCTATAGCATCTATGAAACTAAGTTCCATAGTCTCTTTAGGCATTTTTCTCGTACCGTTAATTTTGGCGAGTCATGAAAATGACCACTTGTCTTAAGTATGTTTGAGACATATCGCAAAGGTTTGTGCAACGAGAACTGTACATCCTCAATGTTGCCAGTAAAAACTGTTATATCTCTAAATCTTTGAACTGTGATTCAGACTTGTTCCTCAGTTTGATCGGAGCACTATCTGTGACTGTGTTGGCACAATGCGATGCATCCAACAATGTTGTTGCTCATGTTAAAAGAATGCATGATATCGGCTTAACGTCAGAAATTGCGTAACCGGATGAAGTTTACATGGCAGACGCTGAGTAATGCAAGTTCCGGGCAAATATTAGTGGTTTTAGACTGTCAGGGTACTTAGACTACAGTTTTCAAAGTATATTGGAATTGCTTCAAGGACAGTGGTGCTATACCTCTGTGTGATACATAATAATTACCAAGGAAAAACAGATGGCTACACGTTAGTTAGTAATCGACTGATGTAAATCACTGCTACCTAATATGTCAAATGCATCGACATCGATGCTAGTCCGTATTATTACATTTTGACAGACACGTATAAATACGATAGCCATTACCTTCTAGATCCGATTAGGGTAAGTTCTGATGGACTCAGTTAGTATAACATTTAGGGCCTTATCATAGAGTTAATTTGTATGGACTAAGAGCTTCATCATTGACCATTGTTATAATAAATGGGGTGATGAGACTATTCAGACGACCGTGAAACAATTAATAGATCAACTCAAATGACCTGTACTGGTGATTAAGATTTTTTGTTCCACCAAAGCAAAGTTTAATAACATGTTGAATACCGTGAAACTAGAACATGCGTATCAGGCTAGCCCAGTATGTGCAAACAGAGCACGGCGCAGGCACTGTTGTTGATGTTGACGATGGTACGCCAAACGATGTGATGGTGTATGTAAGACGTGTCCCGATCCGTGTCTAAAGGTCGTTAAACATGATAGGCATGCTAAGCGATCGACAAAGTATGCACCTCCTTAAGACATGCTCTTGAATTTAGTCCCGGAAGAGGTTTTTCCACCATTTACCTTGAGTGTGTCAAAGGTACAGCTGGTCGAAGACAGACACTAAACATCCTCCGAACTTACGTGACAAATTTAAGATCAGTACAGGTGGGCTTGCTTTAGAGTTGTGTCATATACTGGACCTTTCAAAAGTAGCTTGAAGTCGTGTCACTTGTACAGACAGCAGAAATTTGCAAACGTCGTACACTCTCCAGCTACGTTATTTGTGATCAGACCAGTCATTTGTAGTAAACAAGTAGGTATGCACTCGACCCGCATCCACTAGCAATTTAGAGCATTCGAAACGTAGTCCCAACAAGCATCGAACTAAAAGAACGCGATAGTCTAAAGAAGTAAACAGTATACTTTCAGTAATGTTTGAAAATATGATAAGTTGTTGGCTCTAGCGTAATCTGGGATCAGTGGCATCAACCAAAAGAATGAAGTAAAAGAACACGACATGGGCTTCAACCCACTCGGCGACACCCAAAAGCGCGCCAGGTGAAAAGTGCGTAGAATCTTCGAGTACGTTAAACCACACTCAAAAAGGTGCCAATGAAACAACCTTGAGGAATAAAACAACAGATGAATCATCTAGAAATAGGCAATTATTGACTGCGTGCAATTAGTTACACGATCGAATATTTTTGTCAGGTCTCCTATAGCAAGCGTACACAGAAGCATGCGTCCAGAACAGACAAGCGAGAAAACACAGTTACAGCTGGGGTCCATTGAGAAGCCACAGAATTGCTGGTCACTACACACTCTAAACACAACTTCCAAGGTGGATCTGTGAACCTTTTACTTGCAACCAAATATCAGGAATGAGTGTACACGCAAGCACTGATCGGTTGTTAAAAACACCTTTCACATTACAGTCACAAAGAGCACATCACAGCCATCATCTGGAAACAAATGACGAACATGATTTATCGCGATTCGGGAGTATAGCGTCTGCATTATTGCAGTAGGCACGTGAGTATGTGCTCGATCTTAGTCTACTAACAATTTGGAGTGACTTTCCTGTGAGTCAATCGGGCTGTGGTCTCAACAGGCACTGAACTAAAAGAATACCTTGGGATTTTGAAGCAAACAGTACATTTCCTGCACTGTCCGGAAATACTACAAGTATTTGGATCTAGCTTAGTCTTGAATCGACGACAGCAACCAACATAGGACAAGAAAGACCATGAAACAGACTCTAGCCCACACTGCACCACTCAAAAGCATGCTAAGCGGAAAATGTGTAGGACGTTAAAATACCTCAAACAGTGTGCAAAAGGTCATAGAACTCGACCTTGAGGGTTAAAACAATGATAAATGACCGATAAGTAGTAGGAGGGTTTGTTTTATATAAATTGAACATCACCCACAACTGATCGCACCTGTCGCATTCCCATTGGATTTCCAGTCGGTCCCTTTCGAAAAGAAACACTTAGACTCATACTTCACTCTCGTTTGGGCTCGTTAGCAGTGTATATCTTTGCTACGGTCGAGACTGGAACTCCAACCATGCTTTCATGAAGCAACCGTGTTCACTGCTGCGACACTGACCTCACATTAGGCACGACTGAATAATCATATGTAAACAGTCTGCCACATTTGTTTGCGAGTAATGCTGTGGTTGCCCAATCGCCTCGAGAGGAGACACAGTAACTCTCTTGTTAACTGTAATCGATGATCTCTCGGCTCTGACTTCTCTCCAAATTGAAGTTCCCTACAATTCATCAGTAACCCACAAATTGATGATTTCTGCGAAAGTGGCTGTGTTTACGTATTATGACTTAGTCGTACCCTATGAGAGATCAGTAGCGCAATGGTGAACAAGATTACTTTATGAAAGCGTGACCGGAGTTTGTCCCCGCCGTGGCAAGAATAATAGATCAATCTTAAGAAAGGGCGAAAATCCGCTAATTTACAATTATTTGCATGACTGAAGAAAGGGACACAGAGTTCCCATTTGTTGTGCTATAGTAGGAATTGTTGGCGGCATCCGAAACGGATTAGCCTGTCACAATGACCGAAGCCAAAGGACGCCAGCGCTTTAAATCATCACCCCAAGTGGCCTGCGCTGCACCACTTACGGTTCCATTCACACACCACATATCCGGTGTAAACGCGAAGGGATAAGACCGGTAGGTGTGTAAGTGTGGCCTTCGTGTCCAGCCGGCCAATGCTGGTTAGCCAATTGAATAGCTTGCAGGAAAAGGAAACCCTTATCTCTCGGAAAATAAACAGTGAGAGAGACTGCAATGACAGGATCTAGACTGACAAGAAATATGTAAAATGTAATACAAGAAGTATTTCAGTATACGAGTGCATGTTAGTGCATTCTAGAGATGATAAATGTGGAAAA
Organism: Paragonimus skrjabini miyazakii; assembly: GCA_014338405.1. NCBI lineage: Eukaryota > Metazoa > Platyhelminthes > Trematoda > Plagiorchiida > Troglotrematidae > Paragonimus > Paragonimus skrjabini miyazakii. The sequence goes on from JTDE01000736.1 coordinate 41,103, forward strand.
CAAGAATCAAAGTTGGGTTACGAAAAGATCAGACAGACGATTCATCATTCAATACACCAACAAAGCTCAAGAAAAGAGTAGGTAGATCACAGACACCCCAGTATCTGAAAAGAGGAGCGGATTAGTTGCCAAACGACCATGGTCTTGGTCGATACAATCATTAACGAAATAGAATGGATATACCGACTGACCCACCTGGGTCTAACGTACTCGCCGTCTCTTCGTCGACGGTACACTATGAGTACGCTGGAGACCTACTAATCCCAAACGGCCAGCGCATTCGCGGCCGCACACATCGCAACGCCATACAGTCATGTCACCACGCCCTATGGCACCGATGGTTCCCTTGCGTATCGCGCTTCCGTTCCCGGCCGCACAATAACTACTCGTTGAACTCACGAACGTCCGTCCGAATCGTATTCCTCCAGGCAGTCTGGTTCAACGCTACGTCTTCCCAAAATCTAAAATCAATTTTACAACGTGAAAGATTACCTGCTCAGCATCCTGGTATCTCGGCTTCTGACCACCAGAATTTCGCCCACCTGATCTCAGTTGTTCATACAGCAGCTACTACAGGATACAGTCATCGTCCATCCAGCGAACGTGGCTCAGCTAATGAAGCTGATTCAACATCTGCAGGGCTTCTATCCCGTTCATGTTCACTCGCCGCAGTACTTCAGTGTTCGGAACCATGTCCGACCACCGAATACTCAAGATGCGTCTTAGACATTGCAGATAGAAGCGGCTCAGATTGTTGATACGTTGTCCACGTTTCACTGCCGTACAGCAGTATAGACAGCACTACTGAGTGGCAGACAAAGAGTTCAGTGCTCAGTTTCAGACTGTAGTTCTTCCAAACACGCCTTTCAAGACGTCCGAAAGCAGTACTAGCCTTTGCCATACAAGCTCTCAACTCGCGGTCCACGGCCAGATCGGTGGACAGATTGCTACCCAAGTAGCAAAAATCTGTGCAGCTGCTGACAACATCTCCATTAACTCGGATTTGGAGTGAAGGTGCACAGATAGCTCTTCCGCTCGAAGAAGGCTGAAAGAAAAAAATGTCTTACCTGTGTTGATATTCAGTCCAGACTAAGATGCCATGGTCGCGAAAGCTGTGGCCAGCCGCTGTAGTTGGTCATCGCTGTGTGCGAACAGCGCGCTGTCATATGCGAACAGAAGTGTATGAATCGTTGAGGTATGTGGCCGGGTTGGTGCGCCGAAACGTCAAATATTCAGTAGGCGCCCACCCGTCCATTACTCTGCCTCAACGCCGTCCTTCCCAGAGTCCGTGCACTGATACACGGCATATTGCAAGAATACATCGAATCATACATACAAACACACAAGTGTACGCGGTTGCAATAGGGTAATGTGTCGAGAACGGACAGGTGTGCAAGCAGTGTCCCCATCTGGCACCGCTTCAATGACTAAACGGGCATTACAGGTTTTCTTTACAGTCGTGCAAAGAATCATGTAACTGACACTGAATGAGGAGGTGATGGCTAACTCTCGGATGTTAGAAGTCTGTTACTGAACGCTCGCTTCGATATATGGTACCCATTGACTGTTTTGCCTATATTCGTCGGATGTGTATTCATTGCCACTTCGTTACTACATTTGAACGTGTAACCAGTATGATAGCTCTATGTATTCACTGCATGTGGATCTTGGTTTCCTGTTCCTAACAATGGATGGGCTGACGTGAAGCAAAGGTTTTCTGCCACTGAAGTGTCTCATGTGGCATTTCTAGCTAGCACTGCAGATGGTTGGACATCAAATGTAGTGTAGGCAGACCAAATGTGCAGTCTTTACCATTCAACGTTTTACGGTATTTTAGGTCCGTTTAAAAAAGAACCATTTGCTTGTCAGCAACTATTAACAAGTTCAAGAAACGAGGTGAAAATATCCTAAGTGGTCAATCCAACTGTGATTTGGTGTCGAACGCCGCTCAGCGTTGATTTTACCAGTCAAACTTGTGGATAAGCCCATCATTGGTCTTAGATACTGTCTCACCTACATCTGGTTCTGTTTATCTCTAATGGTTCGAATGAATTGAACCAGCTTTCACAACTTTCAATGCGTGACAGTTGATCAACTGACTGTTATACGCTTTGACCGTCAAGTCTCCGAGACTTTTCATACTACCTCGTGAGTTCCACTCTAGTGATTTCGGCAAATGATGTGTGTTCAGTTCTAACTATGATACTTACTCACATATCAAGAAATTAATGAGGACAGACTGACGTTCCGTGAATAAACGCCATACGAACGATGACTCTTCGCGACATAATATCGCATTATACGTCATGAATGTATGCCTAACAAGCTTTTGCTCTTCGATAGTGAGTCTGCGACGTCATTAACCCTGAAGTTTAGGACATCTGATAAGTTTGAGCTCATTTAGCATCCTCCCATCAAATTCTCTTCGACAGTTCACTGAATCTCAGAATAAGCTAAACGTAGGCAATCGATCTCGTTGAAAAAGTTCAATTATCGTTCTTACGTCGTTCAATGAAAAACAGTTGACTGTTAGGTGGACTATCTTAAACTGCGTATAACTGAGTCGAACGTACTGATTTGTAGAATTATAAAGAAGGACAACTTTATTTGAATGCATCTTTTTTGGTAGCGCTCATCATCACCTTTCGTTAATTTTTTTATAATACCCTGCTTGAAAGCAGGGTTAACTGCTGTTTTGTAATCAAACTATTTCCGAAGTTCCGGCGTGAATGTCCTCATCGTCGAGGCTTCTCAGTTTAAAGAACTATTTACCACTTCTCTGTTTTGGAGCACCGTTATTTCTGTCTTACCGTCATGTTAGTCGGCTTTGTGCCATGGATATTTCCAATGTTCTTAACCATGAAACAGTTTGACGGACTACTCATAACGTTAATGAGCAATGCGTGGTATACTCCGGTTGATTGATTTCTCGTTTGGCTCACACAAGATGGAATTGAATTCATGATGCGTTTTGCACATTCCAATGTACGTGTGGACCATTTGGATCTGGAACCACTGTTTAATCATATACTGTTCAGTCGGACAGAGAGCAAGCAAATGAGTATGTTTGTTCCTTATGGTGTATCTGCGCATAACGTGAGACTTCTCCCGTAGTAATCCTACTCTTATGGTTAACCATCTTTAGATCAAAACAACACTGTAAGTTAGATAGTACAGTTCGAACAAAAGATTTAATCTGACTGATGTCAACCTGCCCGGGTAGTGAGAAATGTGACAGTTGATAACTGCCTAATTTGAAGCTTGTACATTGTAAATTTTCCGATTTAAATCGCTTGATAAAGACTCTCCGAGAGGGTCGAAACGTTGCGAAACCGATAATTCTTTGGGTTTTCAACTCGTTGTGGCTTAACCAAGGAATTACTTAATAATGAGCATCAACACAACGCACAGTATGTTTTCCCATATCTGTTCCGTTTATGGTTCGGAAGTACAAGACTGTGATATCGTTACGCCCTACCAGTTGACACACAGTTGGCACACATAAATAATAGTTACCAGCTATCCGCTAAGGGTACTGTCTGGTTTATGGACGATCGTTCGAATTTTGTGAGAAATAACAACAAATTATCTTAACAAAACATTCCTTCACCAATTTTTACGAAAAAATTAGTGACCAGAAGACTTTTTGGTGCTCAAATCGAAACAAGCGTCCCCTCCTGAAACAAAACGATATGACCACTGCCATAGTAGCCAGTCAACATCAGTCACCTTTTATAACAAACAAATAAATCTTCTTGAGTAGCAATAAACTAAGTTTATTTGAGTAAACTTTATAGCAGAAGTGGGAAAGTAGGTGCGTCTAGTTTTACGGCTAGCCCCGATTGGTATGGTGCAGCTGGCTCGACGTTATCCGGTCAGGTTCACACCTGATGTGTTGAGAAATGAGTATGCGCCATCATCCAGTCAACATTTCAATTATCAAACCATTTTGCCTGTGACCTTGGCGTGAACGCATTGCTGTGTGGCTGTGGCTGCATTCTGCGTTTGTGTAAGCCGTGCCACGACAGTGTGCGCTGACTGAATTAAAAAAGGCTAACGCAGGTCAGCATGTTGTGAATTGTCAAAAGCTCCGGAGATCTAAGGACGCTGTAACGAGATGATTGAGAGGACCGAATGACATCGTGCATGACAGCTAATGTTGATGGCAAACAACCATACTGAGGTGGGGCAAACGAAGACTTATGATCAGTCTTTCGTGCACGACGAACTGATTCAGAGCCCAGCTGGACGCTTGACCTCAATGTCCTCACAAAATCAATGCAGCGAACGTTGTCAAAACACCACACTTGATGTATAACAAGATAGTCAAAGTGCTTCCGCAGAATCTGCAACTAGTACAGTATTGCTTTACATGGAAAGAATATTATGGTTGTAACCCCTTCAATGGTAGTTCGTTTGCTTCATTTATCTAGAGTAAAAGCATAACGGACTATAGTGATACACCATGATATTAAAGGGCTGATCTATCGGAGTTAGAAGTACATATCAGCTGAAGCGCTGACGTTAAACGCTTGCAAATCATGTGAGGGGGGAATTGTCTCATTTCGATTTGCGTGAAATGGCCATTTTTGACTTTTTTAAAGTATTGCAATTTCTCGACATGGTAACTCCTCAGCTTTTCCTTCGTTTATGACAAGGACGTGACTGTTTCTTTCATAGGTTAAAATTTCAGGTTATTTGACCCACAATTTTGCTTAAAATTTATTGTGAAGTTGTGTTTCTTAATAAATTAACCAAAAATACATCCTCGGGGCTTGCCGCTCCACAGCTGCTTTTAAGTTAGCTTGTTCCAGTGAACTACATTTTCCTTTCTGAAACATGTCCAACTGATGTTTCACAGTGTTGGGGCGAGAGTGCACAAACACATCGTTCCACAGAATTATGATGCATCGATGGCCATATGATTTTGTTGTGACTGTCTTTCCACTTGGGCATACATTTTTTCTTCCATAAGGACTGTTACAATGAAACTAGACACAGTGCTTTCAGTCAAAAGGTGCTCGTTTATGAGAAGAAATGGGTTCTGTCGACTTATTAACAGAAATGCCATTGCCGATAATGTTGTGGCCGTGTAATTTTGTCCCGTGGTACATATTCAACAGAATTTCAGAGAACAGTAGTGTTGCGAACAAGCTCGTTTTCGGCTATTCGTCATCGGGCCAATTGCAATCACGCATCAGCAATTATATAACATTTATATGAAACAGAGTTGTCAGGGCGAAACAAACGAAAGCAAGTAGCAAGTTCAAGTGAGTTCAGACACGTCATAGGCACACGCGGAGACAAAGTATTGATACGATTGCTTCACAATTATGACACAACTGGAACCATGGCATTTTGATCGGTCGTGATGTTGGTTGTTAGCCATGGCAATTTCAACGCCTGAGCAAAGCGCTTTTGTGCGCACAAGTGTGGATTTCTTAATCGAATTCCAATCGCTTCGGCTGTGGCTAAAATTCGGCATCTGACAGCTTTTGAGTGACTGGCGTTGACTCGGTAAATCGGACGAAAGAGGGAGTTCATGTTGACAGTATGATGTGTAGCAACGAGATGTGCAACAACTGCGCTGGTAATTGCCTTGGTGACTCCGCTGCTAGATGGTGCTCACGAATACTTTCAGATAAGCGTCTGGTCGTGCGACCCACCTAACTAGTTCCACAGGAACAAGTAAATGAGGATACACAAAAAGAAGCCGCAGAAACGGGCATTTTATCCTCTAACCGTAAACACAAAGCTGGAGTCGAGTTGAAACAGACGCGTAATTTTGCAGCGTGAAATGCTCTATTGATGACAGTCTCAAGTCTCCTAGTGATTGTCTCGGCAAGCATATCCCCTTTGAATGGTAATGAGATGAATACTGCTTTCTTTTCCACTAGATTCATCTTATCCTGTTTCTCACGACGCTGCATAGTCTTGTCTACAAAACTCTCTGGATAGCCATTTTGTAAGAACAGTGCGCGTGGAAACGATAGTTCATCGGAGACTGTATCCTGTGTACGTTTCTCATGGCTCTATTAGTCAAGCAGTTTATGAGTTTCCTTTTCTGCCAGGTCTCTTTTCAATGGTTTTACGTTGAACAGATCCATCAGCACGTCACCGGATGAGTACGTCCAGGAAGGCTAGTTCAGCTTCTAGTGTAAATGTCACGTTCGTGTGAGCCGAGTTGAAAATGAATAAGATATCCGTTGGGTTGGCATTTTCGCTAACTACACATATTATATCACCTATAAACACTAAATCTACGAATTGCTTCTTCTAACTGGCCATTCTGAAGCTTTGCCATGAAGATTTCTCCAAACAACGGCTCCAATGGGGATCCCGTTGCCAAACCATCTGTTCGTCGATGTATGTATGTTGAATTTAAACTATATGTTTTGAGTACAAAGTACAATAGCTGTTTTAGTTCTGGTGGCGGTATACGGACATCTAGGTTGTTGTTCACAATATAATCACACAAATAGTCTATCGTTTATCAACAGGATTTGCTAACTATGCCAACAGTTGCTGACTCTTCATGTACGCGATCACCTCCCATAACTCGGTCCAAAGTGTTGTTTGAAGTCCATCAAATCTGTGATGGTCGTCTGAAGTCTGGATTGGGACTTTAATGTCGATTTACGTTCACTCAAAGAATTCGTTATTGTCTATTGCAAATTAGTCATTTACGCTAGTTACTTTGCTAGCCAAACAAAACGTTAGTATTGCAAACTGTATCATAATGTGCAACTAGCTTAAAGACATGAAGCAGTCGGCTACTGTGGTTGTCCGCTAAGTGAGTAACTGAGAGGTATTTATCAATGTAGACAACTACAAATCTAATCCACATCCGCCTGTGTGTTGTATAACTTATAAAGTTTGCACAGCTCAAAAATTGACCAGGATAATTTGAACAAGCCCCGTCACTTTCAAATTATCGATTCGTCAACGTCTTTCATGGTCACCAATATAAAGGCACCTATCAAATTAGCTTTAAAAATTCATATTTGTTATTAACTATAAGGCTGAAGACATTTGGAAATAATGAACACTTGCTGGGTTTTACACGACTCAGGGTTCGTAGGCATCGGTCGTCCTGTTCAGTTCAGTATCCCATTTGACAATCATCTCAAAATCCGATTGCAGAATGAAGTGTTCCAAACTTCAAAACTGCTGTTTCGGTCGTTGATTTGTCCAGTATGATTTGACATTAATAAATTTATTCTCATCAGAAAGAGATGTGTTTTATTGTTCCTCGTTGGTCACTAAAGCGTGACATACAAACAGGCAAACCACCTCCCGGTGAGACTGTCATCCGGGCAACTGCCACGATGATTACGATTCCGTATGGTCGCCTTTTAGTTTCATATATAAGTTCAATGAATCCCTTGTGATTACTTATGTTCACTGAGAATTGCCGGAATCAATTGTTTGCAACTTTGACTTTCCATGAATGCGTGCAGCTTTTGACCATAAAAGGGTGTTTGCCCCTGGTGCGAGTGGTGATAGTGACTTATGAGCTGAACTATCCAGAAAATGTTTGTCCTAGATACTGTTCATGAAGTAGATGCGGGACTCATTAGTGCGCTTTGTTCCTCAAACTGAGTCGTCAGATGAAATGAAAGTTTGCTGTTTATAATTCAGTGACCGTCGGCAGATTGAGTGATACCTTGAAATAGGTTTATTTCATTCGGCTGTAAGCATAGCTACCAGTTCAACATAATGCAGCATACTTGATTTTCATTCTGTAAACTGTCCGGAACACTTTAGCCGGAGCGAATTTGCCGTGAGTTTTATCGACACCGTTTCCATTTCATAGCAACGTCTAGCTTAAGTGCGATTTCATAGGCCTAAACTTGGTCTGTTTTCTATCTTAGTCGGCGGGAACGAAGACGTGCAGAGAAATGAACACTGCGCAGGCGCACAATGATAATCCCGGTTGTTAGTCTAAAGCTTATCGTGAAATGGGTACCTCCTCCAAACAGAAGGAGCGATAAAAATAACTCGACATTACTCACGTCTAAGTTGAAGAACTAGAATCACGTAAACACTATAAGCCTGATCAATAATAGCACACAATCTGGCTTAAACTGTTGATCAGTCCTTCAGTAAGTGATATACACATAGGGTCAAAATGAAACGGAAGTTTACAAAAATTTAGCCAATCATTGTACGTGTATTACGAGAAAACGAGTTCAATTATCCCATATAGATTTCACTTCTTCTAAGTTCTTATGCTGAGAAGGTCTCCACAAAAAGCTGTTACCATTTGTGACGGTCAGTCTTTGTTCACTGAGACGGTAAACACTACAAAATCCCGCGTAACCAGACCAACCACTGAAAAAAAATAATTGGACGATGTATTTACACGATCAATATCATTTCACAATTGTATTAGTTGCGGTTCCGAAAAACCGTTCACAACACACTTGACGGCTTCTGGTCCACTTTCGACAATTGCCTAAAAAATGAACTTTTTATACATTTACACTTGACTAGTGCTTGTTTGGTGAGCTGAACATACACCCGCGTCAAACTATGTGGAAATCATATGTTGATTAAGTTTTGTAACATATAGTTTAGCTCACTAATTACCCCCAGATCCTTATTCATTCCAATATCCAAATGACCCCACCCCAAATTTATGGCATTCGTTTTGATCACTATTATGTCAGAACTGACCGCAACAGAAATGTCCTGACAGGTTAGGCATGTTCCATGCTTGTGGCTCCCGTAAGCCACATATAATTCCAGTGGAACAGAAACTGCACTTGCCATGGGAGTCATGTGGGCGGCTATGATTGTGAGAGTATTGTTTAACGAGTGGCACTTATGTGATGATTGAGGCTGTGAACCAAAAAGTGAACTCGCCTTTTTAAGTATCCGAACATACTATGAGACAGCAACTTGATGCGGTCGAATAGCCTTTACCAGATTGCTTTGCTACTATATAAATCAGAAATGTACACCGCTTCTCAATCAGCACTGAATTGGCAAAATCGTCAACGAGAGAGAGGATGTACAAGTGTCTTGTCAGAACGAGATAGGAATCTAAGCATTCGGCCGGCATCTGAGAGAATCACGAGTGTTAAAGGAATGTGTTATATGCCCGAGCTGAAGATGTTATCAAGAACTGCACAACAAACACTACAAGAAACTCCCATTTTTGTTTACGGGATGATAAGGAATGTGCCTTTGCAGCAGTGCTAAGTCAAGCGACACTTAGAGTGGATCGAACGACATACTTCTTGGACTCAACAGTGATGTACGACCATATTTCGGGACGAAAAATTTCGTTTTTGATGGACCGCTTGTTTGGAATCACCAATGACATGACCTCTCAAGGAAATGACTTGTTTTTCATATGCATGTTATTGATAACTGGACAGTATTGGATTGATACGCATTTTTGTGACTGGTTTAAATGAACTCACAATATTAGATGGAAAGTCTGAAGCGGTAGCCGCACCGGATCGTTTTCTTCCATCACTCATCAGATTAAACCTATTTTCCAGCAGTACGATGCAGCAATGCATCCATCCCAAACATCAAAGGCATGGTTATTTTTCCATGAGGTTGCAGTTTTGTAACAATCAACCCCGTTGAGAATCAGCGCAGCGCTTTTCTGTAGCTTACTGGAACGCCGAATTGGATTTTCTAACAAACTGATGAATGTTGTCCTACCGATCTCCAAACCCTCAGCAAAGTTAAGGTGTCTGTATGATTTTGCCGCCACTATTTTAGGCGCATTGGTGATTGCAACTAATATAATAGGCTCAATCATTCAAATCACTAATCATTTTGGCACCTGTGTACGCGCATATTTGCCCATCTTCGCAAAGTTGTTGTAGGATGCTAAATTTAAGCTGTTGAACTTACTACTTTGGATAGCAGTTTTGATGAGTAATTGATCGTCGTGCATCTAAACAATGTCTTTGTGGACACCCAGTAGATACAAAATCTCACATCGAGAAGAAAACACTTGGATGGAACTTTAAAGTCTATTTGGCTGCTGTCACGGTGATATCAATTGTACATAATTTCTTTCGTAAGTCCTCGACGTGGTAGCGGCACCCGTTCTCAATTATTTGTAGCACGGTAGTAAACGTTACTAACTAGTAACGTTTAATTTTTGACACTTAAGCGTAATCACATGTTATTAAAATAATCAAAACGGATAAACTAATTAGTGTTATGTAGATTCGAAGATTATGACTCCGTATCACATACAGGTCTAATGTATGAGGGCGGGTCTACTACTAGCTTCGAGATTAAAGACCAAAACGTCGATTATCCCATAATGTCCTGAAAAGATAGTTAAAGTCGTTCCTCTTTTTTTCGGAAGCAAGTTTGACCACCGCCAACCTTTACGATTGCTTCCATTTCTCTTTCGCTATAAAATACATTATTGTCTGTGTTCGAATGTAGCACCAGATCTCATTTAAAAACCAGTAGATTTTCCCAACTGTTCGACATCAGGTGACTCATAACCATATTACAGGGTATTCCAATCGCATACGAGCAAGATGCGCGTTTTTGGACCTACTGTGAACAGACGAGTGGATGGGCTGTTTGGAAAGCGAACTGCATTCGGGCGAGTGGTCTAAGAAAGCTTGACAGTCATAAATCAAACAATACAAAGAATAGGACAATCACCAGGTGTTTTTTTGAAACACCAAAGGAATTCCGTATATGTCAAGGGCTCCGTGACCGAAAGTTAAGATACGTGCAACGATTTCAGGTAGTTAAAGTCATTTATCGCAAACTCGAGTAACCCGGTAACTTACAGATTCCTAGTTCGAATCCTGTTCAAAATATGTCCAACAGAGAACTAGTTTAAACAAGAGTGAAACAAATCAAACCTTGATGTGTATGTGGTTCACATCGGAAACCAAGAGTTAGTAGGTTAATGTTGTGTAGATAAATGATCACATTATACCTCTCGTGAGTAGTCAGGTGGACCCAGGTAGTTAGGTATTGAAGTAACTGGGGAAAACCACAAAAAATATTGAATTGCACTTCAACAAGAAATGACGCTTTTCATACACGAACTTGACGTTGGAAACTTCGGCGTCCCGGGATTATTATGTGCAAATGAATGTTTGTGATCGAGGTTAGGTTAAAGCATACTCCACTTGTGTCGATGTTTTGAATAAACAACCCTTGTGCCACCCGTTTTCTTGGCTCACGACACTAACACATCTGACCATTGTGGTTGTAAATATTGCGAAGTGATAATTTGATGTGGATCCATTCAACCGCTAAGGCGTGATTGTGCCATCACAATTCCTTCTCGTTTCTCACGATTTCTAGATCTCTGAAGTGAAAACGTTCCAAATTTTTAATATCAGAGGTGCTTCAAAATAAAAAGTGAGAACAACCGGGTACATCGGCTACCTTAAATCATTACTACTTATTCGATTTCCGACTGTTTTGTTGTCCACTCCAATCCTCAGTTTCATTTGACTTTTGAGCCAAAATAATTGTTCACTCAAGCAGTTAAAAAAAATCGTATCTGGCCTATATTATTTTTCTAACAGAAGCTTGAAGTTTCTATCCGGGTAACATTAGAACGACGACATTTTGCATTACCTCTTACAAGTAAAAGTAGTCAGTTGTCTGTACCGACACTTTTCAGGAAGGAGATTGTTCAAATGTTGAATAATACAACTTCCTCGTAACTGTATGTTTTTCTCAATCCATTCATTAAAAGTCATTTATCTATCTTCACACAACGTAACTCACCGTTTAAAAAGTATCAATGCCGACATTTGACATTTTACAAACCAGATCTCAGTGATTAGACTAACATGTCAAAATCACAGTCGCTTTAAAATTT
>JTDE01000736.1:53038-77175 GCA_014338405.1 Paragonimus skrjabini miyazakii
ACCACCATATTTTTGCGCTTGAATCGTTTACGAAAAAAACATCACTCATTCTGAAATTTAAAATTTATTCTGGGAACAAAATGGAATTTTTCGTTGAATCACTGGATTTTTCTGTTTCTCTATTAATGGTCTAATAATGGTTTCAACAGAAAACCGTCTCGTTCAAGGAGGGTGATCCTTTATGAAGCTCTTACGGTAACCCGCGATGAATTCCACGGAGCTTTCTGAATTAGCTAGCACCTTTTTCAAGGAGTTAGTTTGCCAAGAAAGGACTTGCAAACAGGTTGTTTGTTGTTACATGGTATCTCTTGTTCCACAGGCCATAAACAGATCAGGCAAAAAGCTATTACATCTCAAACGGGCTCCACGAGAGCCCAAGTAGGGTAATAGGTTGAAGATGTATCTTTCATAAAGGCGGCATCTACTCAGAAGTTAATATACAGTTTTTCAGATTTGTTTGTCGTATAGCTTATGAGTTTGCAGCGACTCGAAAGATATTAGTCGTTCGTCGATATTTCTTGCAAAATCAGGCTCGTATGTTTCACATTTTACAATAAAAGCCTCAAAAGTTTCTCTCAGTAAAAGGATCCACGGTTCTCTCAAGATGTTTGCATTCATCGTCAACTCGCAGATGTATCTGCAAAGTCTTCAACCAACTAACTAACTTAGACATTCGTCTTTTTGTCGTAAAGAGGTTTTTCGATTTATTGCTTCAGACATTTGAAGAACATAAAGAACATTTTGTAAATTGTATTCTTAAGCACCATTTCCTTCGCTCATTTCAGCTAAATACGTGAAATGTAGTATAAAAATTAGACGCTTACAGGCAAAATTGTAATGCGGTCAATCGCCATTCAGTCACGTGATCGAATAATGATAATAGATACGAATGTAGATGTGAGATGCAAACAGAAAAAATTAGAATAAATAAATATGAGTGGAAAAAACGCTCAATCTGTGTAACGCGCTGTCAACATAGCGATGTTTCTTAACAAATAACACTGGTTTTATGTGGTGTATTGCAAACGCTTCGGAAAATGCTGAGGCGTGTTTGCTTAGTCTGACAGGTAACACGAAATACTTTAACGGGATCTACTCGGTTGCTAGATTCTTGTAAATGTTTTGTAATTGCACTTTTTGCTGTCCCACTTTTGGCACGCGGAAGTCATTTGTGAAGGTGTTCCCAGATCCGAGTGTGGAGTGCTATCACTCAGCGTCCAACGCGCTGCGCACTGCAGGTACATGATAATCGATCAATAATGTTTGATTTGGTGAATGTGGTCACCGGATTCTTCCTCGAAGTTAGAGGAATTCGAGCTCTTCATGGCAGCACAATGAGTTTGGCTAACATATAAGTGCGATTTAATGCTGCCTTCATTCATTGTTCCGGAAGAGTGTTGCATCGTAATCTTTGTTGGGTAGAGATATGAACTCATGTTTCCGCGATACTGTTGTATGGACTGATTGGGAGTCAAGTGGCTTAGGATGCTTGCAGATAAAATAAATTAGACATCCATTTTGGTTAAGAGTCTGTTGAATAAAATGAAACTGCTCAGAAATACGCTCAGCTTAACAAATTTTACGAATTCTATGATCACAATAGACCGTGTTTGTGTGCCGTTGACGCAAAGCTATTAAAGGGCAATAAATGGTCAGTCCACATCTCCTTTCGAAAAATGCTTTTAGCGGGAGATATATTTTCACAACTAGTTAGTCAGGCTCTCAGAAAGAATATATAATTTTCTTCATCCATTTCAGTGGTAAATTTGATGCTGCGGTATAAATTATTAAGATGTATGCACATGGTTTCTGTTTGGTTACACGATTCGCGTACTATAAATATGTCTTCAACGTATCTTTTGTACAAATATGCTGAAATGACAATATCTTGTACTTGTTTCCCAAGTGGAGCCGTAAAAATCGGCTAGCGTAGATTCAAAAGGACTACCGATAGCTACACCATCTACCTGGTGATAAAATTGTCCAGTGAACAAAAACTGTACGTTGTTGGTTCATAGGACAAGAGATTTGAATACATGAAACTCAAGCTGATCTATTTTTAAGTGGTTCGCTATCGCACAGTCACGAATAATGTTATTCACTTCAGTTGGGGAACCGAGTGCTCTTGGTACATGCCAGTAAACGTATCAAGTATGTCACGTGGAACTTAGTAGCTCGGACGCGTTTTGTTATTTGTGGTTTAACATCTAACCTCCACGTGATACCTAAGTATGACTGAGAGATGCATCCGAACGGCGACTGTATGATGTGGGTTCTGGAGACCTGACCATATCGTCAGGTGAAAGTCCTAAAATTATCTGTATTCGTTCGAATATGGTTTCGAGTCATTGCATTTTTGCAGAGGAAACCTTCAATACAGGTTTAGTCTAGCATGTTGTATGACTTGTTGGTTTATCAGTCCAACGCTTGCCTCGTCATGCGGTTTCAACCGGGGACAAGGTAAACTTGACAGTAGAATGGTCAGCGTATGGCACCAGTTCGAGATATAACAAAATTGTCTAGTAATTTGGTTCGGCAAGACATTACGTTTTGGTGGATAGAACTTGAAGAACATTACCTACTTGTGGTTGAAGATGCTGTCAGAAATGGAGCGAAGTTTAAATCATTCGCGATACTGCGGGAAACTTTGTTCTTTTAATGAGGGTCCAGTTCTTAGTCTGCATTACTTCCAGTTCGTAACGGCACAAAAACAATTTTTTCAATGACAACTCTTGTCGACTTGTTTACTTTTCAGAACTGAGCCAAAAATGACCGCAGTATGGACAGCCATGAGTTTGCAGCGGCGAGATGGCAGTTCGAACAGCCTCTCTCGAAGTTTGGGTTCACTAATGTCTCCAGGAAATGTTGATGACTATTCGACAGTGATGCTTCATTCCAACATGGTCGCCTCCTCTAGTGCATCTCATTCACGCTGGTCTGTTGGTGATCATTTAGGTGAAGGCACTGATTTGGATATCGCACAGTCTAGGCAAGTTCAGACACCACTACCAAAGTTGCAAAGAATTCTCACAGACTCCGCTTCGTCCATCATGTTTCTGGGTAAACGGATTCTTCGTGAATACCAGTCCGTCTTCGTACTACCTGATAAACAACAGGTTTTCGTTCGAAGAAACGAAGTGTTTATGCCTGAAGATGCTGTATCCGAGGTCACTCTAAGTATGGCTGTTTCAGCACCATCTGAAGTTAGGAGTTTCAGCGCTGAGAAGCAAGTCAGAAGGAGGGTCCAAGAATTTCTGGAAAATGATGACTGGAAGTCAGCCATGCTAGCCTCTTCCGAGTCAAGAGATGCTGAACTGCTCGGCTACATGAATTCACGATATTCAAATTCTGCTACAAGACGCTCTAGACTGGAACGTTCAGAAAGTCGGCGAAGAAGACAAGAAATTGTTAAAGCTCGTGAACTTTATTCGGATGACGAAGAAGGAGAAGTTCAGTTCTCGTCAGATGAAGAGCTGGCAGAAAAACCATTGACAGATCCATCTTTGGAGCGTCGGATCATCAGCCCACCTCGTACTATCTCCCCAGAACCGTTATTACCGGACCGTGTAGGTCGATCGGCCCCTATTCTGCCTCAAAGAGCACCACATTTTCGTGCGCCCATAATTGCTCGGTCGGACACTCCGGGAAAAAGAAATGTTCTGGAAAGTAATGAAAAGACTAAGAAAAAGTTCGAGGAAATCCGTCGTCGATGGGATGAAAGAATCGCAATGGAGCAGTTTCATTCCCAGGAGCAGTTTGAGGGTGCAGGTGGGCAGTCCGCATCGTCCACTTCCCTGTACAACGAAGGTCACAGGGGGACCGCTATTACTTCCATTCTTCCGAAAACTGATAGGCGAGAAAAATACGCGGAGTCCGCTCACACTCAAAATACTCGCACTTTACCTCCGATCAGTCCTCAAAGTGATCATGATCTTCGCTCAGGTCCACATTATTTTCTCAATCGTACCAATACCTTACCCGACACTCATACTAAATCCGATCTTCCAGGTTTAACTAGATACGGAGAGCGACAGATGGTACCGTCGCCAACCTACTCAGAACCATTCACGGAAAGAGAAGAGAAGGAAACCAGATTTAGCTACAGCCAGACTCGATTGAAGGTTGGTCAAGAGAACTTCGGCCAACTGGGACACAATCTGGAAAGTAGGTTGAACTTTACAGTAAATATCAGTGTCAACTTTATTTGTTAACTCGAATCAATATATGACCACGGTGTAGTAGCAGTCAAATCACACACATCGTCTCATCAGCATTTAGCGGCAGATAAATGCCAGCCACCTGCTCATGCACGTTCGCGTGCGCTCAGTTCGGATGATTAAGTGTGCTGTCCAACTCGTCAGTTAACCGGTCTGTGAACGTATTGTGAATGCACGTGAACACGTCGCACACTGTGTTTAATGGGATAGACCAATTACAACGTTGGACCATCGATTATTTCTTATAAATCCGGTGTCGTATGACTGTCGGGTTGGTCACGTGGCCAGATTTACACGTGCCGTTGATTGGCTGTTTTTGAGTAAGATGATGCGTGAAATCACACTGTGCATTTGTTTATATTAACAAACCGAGCACTTTCACTCGTTTTGTAATTAATCCCTCATTATTCCTCAGTGCACTTTTCAGTCTTACAAACTGACGGAACCCAGTACCATGTGATGGTATGGAGTCAAATTGGGATTCTTTTTCAATCAAATTTGAAGCAGTTAAACTTGAACAACGGAGAAGATAGATTATATATAGTCATTGTTCTCCTAGAAACCAATAGAAAACGTGCGGACAGTTTGTGAATCGCATATTGCTGTTCGCTAAAGAGTTCCCCTGAAATAGCTACACTACACTGTTAGTTATCGGGTTTCGTCTGAATAATAAGCCAAAGGATTGCTGCAATCTAAATGTATTCCAAGTCCATCCCATAGTGTTTCTTTTGTTTATCTAGAACGTGAAACTAAGACCTAAAAATCTTGTATTTATTGTCATGCCATCTTACCTTGCTGGTCTAATTTTCTTGTTGTTTGTGCTCTTTCTTTCACGTTTGCATCTTCCAAACCGGAAACGTTCACGTTACGGTAGGTCACAGCCCCACCCGCTTAAACAAAACTTATGCAACACTTCGAACTCAAAGTTTAGATCGGAGTGTAGAATCACGCGTTATTTATGAAGCAATGCATACAATCGAATCTATTCCATTTAGGCTATCTGCCACATCTAGACCCAGGTACAGTGCGAGGTTGCAGCCCGATTCCCACCAGGCTTCCATGTCTTTGAATGTGGATCAGAAACCACGGCTATATATGGATTCTAAATTTAAGCAAAATTATATTTATCGCACGACATTGTCACGTCTGCCAGTCACTGTGAGACAGTTTCGAGCACGGCGTCACAGTGCAATCGAGACGACGGAATCCGAGCTTACCGAAGGGGACCACACGATTCAACTAGCCGAACGCAACTTCACACTTTCGAGACAGCCGACACTTCTGATCGACTGGCAGTCAGTTAGACAAAAATCGCGAACTTTGCCTCCAAGACTGACTACTAAAGCAACAGTTTGTTTAAAAGCTCCGATGACTTCTAGTGATAATACATCTCGTAAACGTTATATGAGATCCGAATCAAACCAGGAACGATTAACTATTCATATTACTGATCAACAAGAGACAATCGTTCATGGAGATTTTTTAGCGCAATCAGTATCTCTGCGAAGACGCCCGGCATCGGCTGAACCTAGACCGACTTTTGAACCACCACATGTTCTTTCTTCAACACGAGCACGCAAAGCGCTTCTCGTTTACCCACAACCTAGTGGTACGTTTAATTGGAAGAGCCCCCTGACAGGATCAGTCAGTCCAAGTCTGATTTGCACAGATCAACAAGGTGAATAAATCGGTTTTACCTTATGTTTCCCGCAGTTCACATTGTTTGTTTGTTTATGTGTGTGTGTGTGCACAGCGACTGATTTTGTCATCCATTCCTTGCACCTCTCTCCCTTTATTTATACGCCAATTCAATACGCCCACAATCAGTCTGTTTGATTCTCAATCAGCACGCTTTACTTGCAATGATTTTGCAACAACTTTTAGAGAAAGTATTCGCACTCAGCGCAGCATTCTATTTCCCTCTTTTATATCATCTGAGACACTGTTTTACAGGTATTTTGATGAGCAATCTTTTGCGATCACTTATATCTATCTTTCAGTTTTGGAAGCAGTGGAGTAAAACAGAATAGCAATGTAGTGTTCACGATCGTCACACTAGGACCATGATAGCACAGTAGCATTTTTGTGTGCGTTTATTCGTTAAACTTGAATAGTTGAAACATTATTAACAGTTCCATCTTTCTATTAAGTTTTGTCTCGTTCAGTTAACTAGGTCGGACTACATTGAACGAGATAAACGGAGTGTACTGGTATAGATGCTTGCCGTTCCTTCATTTACCGCTGTCTTATTCACGCAAGTGTGTCCCGACTTGTTTTCGCACCATTCTTAAATATAGATCGCTTGCTGCTTATTCCCATGGTGCAGTTCGAACATGAGGTCATTGTATTTGAGACCGATCAATAGTCACAGTCTAGATGAAGGGAGAGCGCACAAAGAGTGTCCTCGAAACAGTGTGCACCTATTCACAAGCTGCACTGCTTTTCGGTAGACCGGATCCGACCTCAAAGATCCGCTCGAATGATTTGGCTACGGTATAATCCATCGTCGACAAATTCAGCCCACTCTGACAACACGTGGTTGGAACTGGTGTGAATTTTATTTGTTGCGGTCTGATGACAGTACCGAAGCACAATGTGATCGTGAACAAAATCCGTTTGTATTCCAGTCTCAGACACAGATGCTGATAGATAAAGTTTGATACTCGGTGAAGGAAAGGGACTTACTTATAGTTACTCCAGGTTACACTCTATCTATGTGCTTTAGATCGTAATCCTGTGCGAACTTAGACACACTGGACAGTGAAAGGCCATTATTCCGTGCACATCCTGGATCGTTTGGTGGATTCCACATGGGGCAGTGGAAATGGTGGGTGACTTAGTCCAATTATATCATTGAGTTGTCTGCGTGGCTTCGTAGCTCAGCTAGCAGTGCGCGTTTGTAACCTTTATCGTTTTCGTTTGTGGCTCGAATCCAGTCGAAGCCCAAACTTTTCGCAGTTAGGTTTGTCCTCAAGTTCATGCCTCACCGATTCTATTGCTTGTCGTGAAAATTGTATAACCTGTCGCCTCAACAGCCTTTTAGACAATTTCCCCAAAAGATTTCATGTAGGTACTGCGAGTGAATGCCAACGCTTTCGAATGTACACTCGTTCTCGAAGTAATTGCAGTCGGAGTGTTATCGTTAAGTTTTGTGTACAACGATTACTATAAATCGTCACACTGACTTCCCTTCACCACAGTTTTCAGAAGGTCACCCAACAGTTTCTGTTCAGTGAAAGTCATTAAGCTCAATTACCATGTGATCTCAATGATATTTTGAATAGTGCAATCCAAAATTCGTCTGTACTTGTAGTTATCCAGGTACAGTCAATTACTAAACGGGACTGGTTCTCTCTAAACTTCCCTCACCTTTCTCCTGCCTTTATTTTTGTGCTGCTTGTAAGACAATTCTTCTTTAAAAAGAAGCCCCAATTTCAGAAAGAAATCAATGACGTGATTGTCATGGAGCGAACATTAGACCTTTTCAATTACTCTCAATAGATCTACAGGACAGTCCCACTACTGTGGTAATTTCACTATGTACTAATCAGATAACTCCGTACTCGCATTACCTATCTAATTACGAATCACGGTCTCACAGTTAGTAACCACATTATTAGAGGTGGGTCATACAACCGGACAACTCAATCGTCAGTATCCCTACCTTAGCAACGACCAATGACCACGACTAAAATTTTGGAAATCGTTTTAGATTGACTAATCAAGGTTCACCTTGCGACGTTACGGCAGAAAGATCCAAGTGTCCTTTCAGAAGCCCTGTTGCTTAAGACGATAATGGTTCCATACGTTCATGGATAAATGGTCTAAGATAAGCGGAACAACAAGAACTGGTTTGAATACAAGCGCGACAGTGATCGCAGCATGCCGTCATCTTACATGGCGTTTCTGTAACAGGCAAGCCAGACGATCTGGCTTCGTATATCCGTTACACTTGTAAGCCAACTTTGAGCAACGTGGAGACACCGGGGGACAACGTTCTGCTGAAGTGGGGGTTCCAACGATAGTCCTGTAAAAGAAGATAATAGAAACAAGCGTGAGTCAAAGACCCAGTAAGACATGCACACGACTTACGCAATCGAAAACCAAAATGGCACCAACAACACGGCTACACGGTGCGTTACATTTCTAAGTAGCGGTTTACGTAATCGCGATGATCCCAACCGGGCAGGCGACACCTATCCACTTTACTCGATGAAACATTCAAGGCCTCCATATTTCGTGACCACGTTGTTGCTTGAAAACCACGCGGTTTCATCCAACTGCTGATGATCTCAGTGTATAACGCCTGGTACGGCAAACGCTCAGCTGGCATACAGAGTATGTGGCCGAACCATCGCAAGATGTGCATATTAATTACATTCTCAATCGGACGCGTTTTCTGAGCGTTCGAAAACGCACCGGCCAATGGTCGCATTGCGCACGTGATCGGTCCACTTGATATGGATTAATCTGCAAGGCCAACGGTGGTCAAACACCTCGAACCTGTTTACATTTTTGTCGCGAACAGGTCCCGTTCCCAAAATATAGAGTAAACCAGGACGCGCATAAGAATTGTAGACCCCTCCTTTTGAACGACAACCGAACGTTTCTTCGACGCTACAGATGGTGTGGGCTGACGAAAACAAGGCGTGCCCATGTTATCGTCGTTGATGTTTCAACAGCTAAGTTACAGGCTGACGAAATAACCTTGCCCAAATGCGTGAAATTGTCCATAATCTTAAGCGAGCTCTCCGTAAAAAAAAATGGTAGGAGAAGTGTTTGTCTTGAAACAACACTTTGCACTTTAATGGTGCGAAGCTCATTCCATACAAACTAGCTCGACCATTCACTTTGTTTGGCACGATTTGCATGTCCTCAGCAGGGGGGCTAAGTAAGACAGTATCATCCGCATATTCCATGTCGGTAAACCTGACGTCAGGAAAAAAGCTTAACACTAAGCTCGTCGGATTTCTTAAGCGTGCCTTCCAGAATGTCGTCCATGACAAAAATGAACAGGAAGGGGGAAATCGGATACCTCTAGCAAATACCACTAGAAATGATAAGCACCCGAGACAGTTTTTCATAAATTCTCACCCTATTTGCAGGATGCGAGTACAGTTGTTTTAAGTGAATCACGTGTCTTCTTGAACTCCCCTGCGAAGAAGGCAGTTCCATAGGACGTTACAAGCAATCGAATCGAAGGTAGCCTTCAAGTCTAAAAAGACCACGAACGTCGGCTGCTTGTACTAAGTGTCGATATTTCAAGGTCCACCACAAGGTAAAAATGTTATCAGAGAACCATCAAACAAATAAACATCCTCCTTGTTCTTTATGTGTTTGCTTTTCTCTGGGCTTGGCGAACCGACCTAATGTAAGGCCAGTGAGCAGCTTGGGTGTAACAGACACTAGGCTAATACCTTTGTGGTTGTTATAGACGTCGAGGGCCCTTTTTAAAGATAGGAATCGCTGGTGATAAGCACCAATCACGAAGTACCTATTCATTTTCCCAAGCCACTTGAAGCAGTTTCGTCAGTTACGATATCAACCTCTCTCCATCATCCTTGAAAGGAGTGGAGGAGAGAAGATCTGGTCTAAGAACCTTGTTACGCTTCAATAACTTAAGCTCAACGGCTATTTCTGCTTTTGACAAAGAGCCGTATGGAACGCAGCAACTTTGAGTTGAACCACAATAGCCGAAACCGACATTGATAGAGGTATTGATTATAACGCATTGCTGGCTTTTGTGGAATATTTTCCCAAATCAATAATTCGATGTAACCCGGGACATAATCTTATGGAAAAAGGGTTCAAACATGATTGGGCTACTCAATACCGATGCACTCATTCGAAGACATACTGTTTTGCTCATACCCCCTCTTTCATTGATGCACCACACATGCGCACACTTCGACGACTGAGCTCATTCAACTCCAGATAAACTGATTGTCCTCTTCACTAATGAGGGCATTTAATCTAAGACCCATCTTTTCTCTATCGTAACCTGTTACCTTGACATCAGCCATGTCTATAATTTAGTCAGTGGACCGTTGGCCTTGGTAAGGGCCTTCATTTTTCTGTTTGTACTTTTCACAAAGTCTTTAATGTAGGACATTTTACTTCCATGCTCTGATTGCAACCTGTCCCACGCATGATAGATTTTCACTATGGAATGAACTCTAATCCTATAAAAATTCGTTGATTTAGATGACAAGCATAATGTTTGAAGTGTTTCACCTTCTAGCAAAAGTGTGGCGTTGAAGTTACCAACCGCATGGAAGATATAGTTTTTTGACATATTTTCATGGACTTTATGACTCACCGTGTTTCTCGGGGTCACCGTCTTGTTTCTTCCGTTCAGTCAAATGACAAGATAGGTTCACCATTGCATTGAGCAACAGATGAAATCAAACGTGGTCTGAGTCGATAACCTTTACTGCACTACACTTGGATACGACTACCTCGTGCGTAAAGTTTGGTTATCCGTCCAGACCATTCTGGCCCGTCGCCGTAAGTGTCATACACAGTGGGTCGCTGCTGACGGCAGTCGCTACTCTCGGTGTTTTTCTATTAGCGTTAGAGCACAGCTTGGTCATCTGAAACCGATCATCTATTTCTGTATCAATTCTTTCTCCCTCTTTCTTCCTCATGCATCCGGCTGCAAGATTATGTCATAATCATCTACTTACTATGATTTGAGACATCTTCAACGAATTAGCCATCGTACAGATTGAACACCACCTACAATTGATCGCATATGTCGCATTCCTAAAGACTTTCCCGTCGGCTCCTTTCGAGACGAAGCACTAGACTCGAGTTTTGTTCACGTTAGAGCTCATCAGTAGTGCATATCCTTGCCACGGCCGGGACTAAAACTCCAGCCACACTTTCATGAGGCAACCGTGTTGACCGTTGCACCATTGACCTCACATTAGACACGACCGAATTAGCTATCCAATGTTGCCGGTAGTTTGCTAAACTTTATGCTCATTCGATATGATATGTTCCCTCAGCCTTCCAACGAAACAGGGAATTAAAATTCAGTCTGTCTGATCGCGTTTCGAAATGGTATCACATCACGGAGGTCAGTGACTCAATGTTTGACAGTGATAATGAAAACCTTCATTCGTATGGACGACGAGTTGTGTGACTCATCACAAGAATACGACTAATGACAAAGTGTGTGGCTGACGTCACCAGGTGGTGACATATGATGGCAGCAAATTGCGACCAAAAACACAACCACATCAGCTATTCGCAGAAAGAAATTAGTCTTTTGTCGGGTGGTCTATGTGTTCACCAGGTTGAGCCCTGGATTAATATCACAATACTTGGTTCAAGTATGTCCTCTTCGTACTTGTTATCACCCTTTCTTTTGTGAGAGTTGCTTTTGATGACTCACGCTTGAACTCTTGTCAATCTCATTAGTGTATTCCGCACTGTACCAATTAATTCACCTACCGATAGCTCTACAAAGCTGTACCGTTGAGATTCTATTCTACGCGACCCAAGTCAACACACCATTTTCGTATTCAAGCACGGTTCAGCAAACATTCTGTACTCACTAATCTCAACTGTTTATTATACTGTTCAGTTTTGTTAGTTGCTGTATGACAGAATAATGTAGCTACGTCAAGAATCTGGTAGATGCCTGTATGGCCACAATCAACAATCCACTGATCCAATCTGACCCCACCTTCACGTCCCGCGATCACTTTAATGTGTATATCAGTTAGTTTAACTTGGTAAAGTTTATGCTGTTCAAGCAATTATGCTCCTCCGTTACAAAACGATCGATAAGCACAGTTCCTACTTTACACTGAACCCGGTTTCTATACATCCGATGACTAATGACATCTTCTCTTTTTGACATTTTTCTAGACTCATATTACTCAATTCAGTCGATTAGATACTAGCTCTTTTTCATTCTAAGTGCATGTAACATCACACTACATCTATTTTAATCCCGGTCCCTGTTCTCACAGGCGTAAGGCCTGATAAACAGTATATGCAGACAATATTAGTGAGTACACTACTTGTAGTTTTGATATAAATCAACTTTTGTTTTATCCATCATGACCAAAACTGATGGATCACTTCAAAGTAACTTCAAGTGCATTTTTTCCACCGTTCAATGTGCCCACGTTGTAATGTATATTTGCTTACTGAGCAATATATGCAAGTCAAGGGACGTGTCGTTGTGTCAGCACATTTTGATGTTTTTTTTAATAGGGAAGGGCTGAACACTCTGACTTGAACAAGCGTTTCACTAAACTTTTATTAATTGTCTACTTCTGATCAATGCGTTAGGTTCGAGTTGCGACTTTGTTCAACTAGTGTATGTAGTCGTATCTACATCGGTAATTGAGCTGTTTGTATGACGTGTGTTGCATTCTCCTCAAAAGTGATGATAACTCAAAGTGTAGATATGTTGACTCAATCATGCCTTGTACAAGATGTGTCGGATGATGATTAACACGCTTGTTAGTCAATTACGTGAATGATAGCTGAAATTCAGATTCGGTAGAGAACATAACCCTCTTTTGAACTGCGACAAAGACGGAAAGTGAAGTGGGATAGTTGGAAACGTCTAATTTTAAAGATACAATCAACTGTGAATGTGTTTGAGCTACAACGCACGACAAATTTTTAGTGTAGTCCATTATTCTAGTTACTATCGTCAGTATATAGTGTGGACCAATGTTTTGTCTGGCACACTGCCACCCCAGATGTTTATCGATCGAAATATTCAAAAAATATTTCATCACGAGTTTATTAGGTTTGTTTCAACCACCACTATATTAAGAATAGCCGCATCAAAACTATGGGGAAAGTTTAGATAAGTTGAGTGCTTGTGAACCATGAACCACTATCTTTCTTAGTGGAAGCAAAACTACGTCTGCGAATAAAGTTATATGACTGATTAGGATTGGTTCCTCATTAAGTACCTGTCGATCAACAAGTAATGTCTGCGCAGTCGTTGCGGTTGTGAACCAGAAAGTAAACGTTTCTCAGCGTACCGTGAGTTAGTAACTGGACAAAGATGGAAAAGGGAATATTTGGTCCATGGCAGATCACTACACAACTGAATATCATTATTTTATTAACACCACATCCGGTGAAAATTTAGCAAGTGATGACGTTTGGGTAATTCAACAGAACAAGACAAACATTGAATCATTCGATTGATATCTAACAAAACGACGAGTACCGAAAAATTGCTCTCAAAGCACTGGCTGAAAGATCCGGCTGGAACTGTACAGCAGACACCACGGTAAGGACTAATTGCTCGAGAAGTCTACGGAAATGTCCGTGTTCAGTTTACCTGCCGGATTGAAGAGTGCACTGAAAGGAATTTCTTATTAAACCAGACGGACTGCATTGTACTGAGTTCCTTCGGAGTACACAAACACTCCTCGTAGTTTTGTTTGAGACCATTTTTGGCATAATGCTCCCATGACGGAATATTAGCGGATATTTTAATGATTGACTACTCTTGACAATACTGTCTGAAAAATCAATAAGTTAGATTAAGGATTAACGAAATTATCTAGATAAATGATTGGTCCTCACAGTGTTGTAGCGGAGTGCATATCAGTTTAACGGATCTCGTGTTTGTGAGACTGGCATGTTAACCAATGCTCCAACACTCAGTCTGGACATCACTAAGTCTCCGTGTCTGGAGTCACATTTGTGAGTAGTGCTCAAGATCGTCTAGAGCAGAGCCACAGTGGTTATTGAGTGACATATGAGCTGTGTTTAGCTTTTAGTAGCTCAGACATTATGCATTGTTTGTTGTAGTCTCTCTTGTCGTACTGCTTCCCGACAAAAACTCAAAAAGAAGACAATACTTCAAGTAAAATCCTCTCGGAAGATAATTAGACTACTTACAGTCACTACTCACGCGTGTCCATCGTCAGGCAGTCGATGTAGATCAATTATGCAGCAATCTGTTCAGATAGCGCTAATCTGTTAAGTACCGTTGTACATGGTTGTTTCCTTCTATCATTTTCTAATTAATTATGCGCTCGTAAAAATATAAGTAAGGCAACTGGTATTCCGTCGAATAAGCAATGAGGAACTCTGACCAGGCGATGCTGCTGGATAAACTGCCCAGTTCGATTGAAACAACTGAACCTGTCATGCGGTGTGCAAAAGTCACAAAGGCTATAAAATTTTGCACTAAAGAAGTGTGTTTATGAGAAGCTGTACAGCTTTGGTGCATCTGAAGCTCTATCACGTGATGAGCATTATAAAAGATTTTCTGTTGATTCCTCTGGTTCGGTATACGACAAACACTGGCGGGAACTAAGACCTCAGCTATTAGCAGATCTTAGCGAACATCCTGAATAGTACTCAATCAAAATGTCGAAAGAAATGAAGCAAGTCTTTCTGTTTGGGAATTTCAGAATGCTATTGTGGGAAGCAGTTCAACTGGTCTTAATCAGAGCATATAGACTGGGAGACCAAAATGGTCATCTGTTGCACCCCGGGAAGTACTCATTTGGAAGTACAAATGATTCCAGAATTTAATCCGTTGAAATGTAACAACGTTCTAAGTTCAAGTCTCTCCCCAACTCTTTCATTTGAAGTCGCAAAAGGTTGACAGCAAAACTGGCAACACCTTCTGGTCGTTCGAGAAACTGAAGAGAGATTAACGGTTACTACTTGGACCCAATTTTCTTCATTTCTATGAGAGTACATGAGATATATACGACAACTACACAAGAGTCAGTCTTATCTCTATCACGATCAAGTTACCCGCAAGTATGATGTTGTATCGGCTCACAAAACCTGGAGAAAGACTGATTCGGGAACAGCGGGCAAGATTATGACCATGCCGCAAACATATCAACTTCTCTCTGGCCTTGCAATATCAACATTCTCGTAGACAGTCAGTGATCATGGTATTTTTAAACCTAAATATCTCGGTCGTTTGCTACTCCCTTTAGACCTTTCTCCTCAATAGAAGTGTTTATTAGAATTGTGTCACCGTGAAGGTGCATATCTGCTTATTCTGGAAACAGAGGGATAATTTATGCGCAGCCGTTTTGAGGGGTTCACTACTCTGAGCTGAGTTTGCCAAAGAAGTCCGATGTCCCTCTCCTTGCTCAGCTTGGTTAGAGACGACGTTCTAAAACGTACACTTCGATAGTCTTGTAATCTCAGTGTGAGTTTCATTTCCGATATAAAATCGACCAACATGGAATATATGCATGATATTGTTCTATCTACCCCCTTGTCAAAGGGATGCAAACCATGACGAATAAACTGGATCACTTGACTGACCCGTAAGTAGTGCACTTCGGGCTTTCAACACGTAAAGTTTTACTTCAAGGTCGAGGAGTTTCCGTTTCTACTCTCTGTCGCAGACAGTTGATCGGTGGATTGTTTCACCTACTCGAAGGGTACAGCTTGCACATCCTTGGATAACAACAACATCAGAACCATTCGTACGCGTCCTCTTCCTGTTATATATTTTTTCAACCCCAGTCTTGATCAAAGCAGGTGCGATACATTATGATCGCCGGAGTTTTTCGTAATTCGCTCTTCGTGGACGTTTGTAACAGATTGACAGGACATTCAACATCAACTAAAGTATCCAGTGACAGTCAACGGGGGAACATTGCTCCAAGATTGTCATGTCCGCGTATGGCATTCATTAACTTAAAATAACAAGCAGATAACTTATTAAAACGCGGACATTTTTTGTATCCTACCTATAAAAAGGCAATTTATTAATTGGATGTAGGCTAATATATGGTACTTCGTTTTCTGCGACACAGTTTCATACATCACATGATGTCCTGGTCCATAAACTAAAGCATTATCACTGTACTGCGGGGCAGAATTAACAACTTCATACTCAGAAGTAAACGAACTGCGAAAACGTTGGAATGGAATCGAGGCAGCGGCAGAAACAGCACGTTCAAAAGCGGCAAGCGCTCTACTAGCTAAGCTAAGAAACCTTGCCAAGAGCTCAGAAGTTTCATATTTAGAATCAATTACTCCACCAGCCCACTGTGGCATTTGAAATTCACCAAATAGTGTGGGTAATCGCCTGCCCAAACAAAATTTCTCAAACAGTTTCAATTTTGCAAGACAAACGTGTGCATGGGCTTTGCAATCGTAAGAACTCTAACCCTACCGTACACAGGTAAAAAGTTTGTACTAATTGACATTCGCAAAACGAACGTGGCTATCGTCTACTTGTTGACTATCAGCCCTATGTTACGGACAGGTCGCATTCTCACATGCGATCTTGAAGAGTGTTTAGCTATCATAGATGTCGGTTTGATCTGACAAGAGATCAGAAACGCAACTCACATGACTGACAACAGCAATTATAATTGTATTCCCTTTGTGCATTGCAAAATTTACTTGATGAGTGATGAGTACGACTCCTTAGCTGGTTCCACAAACGAGTACGGACAAACAAAACGAATGTTCATGTTCACCTGGCAAATAACCTAGCTGCCTAGTTGTATGGATTGTGACGCAAGTGCTTGAGTTTCTCAGTTCATAACGCCCAAAGATTATTAAATAACGTGCACTTGTAAACGGCGTAACCATCATAATTTGCATCTTAGTCACTGGGATTAAATATAGCATAAGGTGGCATTGAGTTGGTGCATAATTTGTTTGGTCATTATAAGCTGTATCCAATGCTGACAAGGTGTGGTGGTCTTGCCGATGAGGAATCAGTGATAATACCGAAGATATATATGACCTTCAACAACCATCATCATCATCACATGTGGGAGTAAAAAGGCGTCCATCTGTCGTCCATGCTTGTATGTGATCTATTTTGCCCTATGTTTTGAAAACGTGGCCTGTTGTTAGCGAAGATGCGATCGGTCCCGCAGTGTTTGGTCCTTAACGTTTCCGTGAGTTAGCCGGTATCAAGTGGGATGATCACTTGAATAATGTGGCCTTTCGTCAGCGCCTGTTTAGGTCAACTTCAGGTGCGTAATCACTTAACCGGTTAATAAGAAAAATACACCGCCTACGATGGTCGGGGCCTGTGTTTCGCATGCCAGCTGAGCGTTTAGCGCACTGGATATTAATCACGGAGAGCATAACTCACTGAGTAAGGCCGCTAGGTGATCAGACAGCGACGAATGTCCTTTTGGGTAAAGTAGATAGGTTGTTCCTGCCGCGTTGGGCGTCTCGTGATCCTTATACTCGTTGGCTGTAAGCGTCATCCGACTTTGAGTGGGTTTCAATCGACAGCATGTCCGCATTCATGTCATTGGCTGCTTTTCCAAGCGGTTTTGTTTTTATCCAATTTTTTCCTTTTTCCCTCAATATTTGTCTTCCAGAATATTCTCCGCAAGTGTTGCGGTGAACGGTGGTTCGAACCATCGTATCATCTGATCAGGTCCATGTCCGTTAATGTGCATTTGCACTGGAGTCTAGTTATTTATGTGGGTTCATTGCATCCTTGGGGATATTTTATACACTATTGTTTTTCTCTCATCAGACCGGGACTATTCTAAGTCAATGATACCGCTCGATCTACAGACACTTCCACGTTTCAAGGTTGACTACTCATTCATATCTGTCTCGTCTACGCGTACGACAGCCGCTGTTGAGACTAAACAGAGATCCAACGAAGGGCACACACACTAGCACGTTAATCCGGACTCTTGCTTGATCTTCTGTTACACAGCCTAGTTCATCTAGTGATCTCGCTCACTTCATACTTCTCCTATTGGTTGCTGGTTATATATTCACATGTTTATGCGGTTTGTCTGAAATGAGCGATATGTGCGCCTAGCACATTGCGTTTCAGCAGCTTCAGATGCACAGCTCCCATCATATGCTGTGGTTCTGATCTGTCACATTAGCGAGCTACAGTTCCCCTTATCAGTTCATTGTCATACCGATCAACATGAGTTTGCCATTTTCTCAATTCAGCTATCATCACAGTTACATTCACTAATACTGGACCCAGTAAGAACATATTAACTGAAAACAAATCGACCACTTAGTTGGCCCTGCTATTTCCTCCTGAGGTATCCCGAGACATATCAGTGTGGATTGTGTTCACGTTCCCTTGCATAGTCCGACCAATCGATTTTACTAGGTTACTTCTATCTTGACCACTGCGAGGTAGTGTTATGACTACATCAAACCACGCGTGACATGAGCTAATTTATTCGCTCTACTCTGACCATCAAAAGATCAGTGATAGAATTTAACCTAACCAGCATGAACCAGTAACATGACACCTAGAAATATGATTACCAGGAACCTCAACCTAAGCTTACACGCAATAATAATCGATGCACTGTTGATCTGTATTTTTATTATAGACCTAAACAGCTGAATGATGCCACAAAAACAATATGCTATAAGACTAAGCTATTCTGGATATCATTCGATGTGCAGAAAACGGAAATCAGCATTTGTTAGACCTGGCCTCAATTTGTTCAGCTTGTACAGTTTTCTCTCATTGATTTCTGTGCCAGATTTATGAACATTGTAGCCAGCACGAGGCCACTGGTAATCGATCTAACCTAGCAATTTCCTCATGTCTTTCTGTGATTGCATCGTGTCTCTAGCACTTATGACTGACTCAGATGCTTGTATCTGATGGATGCAAATGAGAACGAGTGCACCGTTTCTCGTTACTGGTTTCCTCTGTTGGTCAATATGATGCTGGTTGGTTGAATTCGTATGTAAATCATGCGTGTGGGTGGGAGCTCTAGGATACCTGTTTCGTTCAAGTATGTGCGCGTGGGTGTGTTCCTGACCTTTCTTTGATTTGATGCGTAAAACGGTGTCATCACATTCGCTATTTTAGTTAACCTATAGAAAGCATAGACGAAATTTGCAGTACTTCTCTTTGGACTTGTAAGCTCAAAATTAGCATGCTCACCAGAGATCGAAATCTGTATGTGTCTTGTCAAACCGAAGTGAAGGGTTAGTCGGAAAGAGGTGAAAACGTCTCAGTAATTTACGCTAATCCTAACAACAAGAAACCGGTTTTTTTATGCTAACTTTGTAGCGATGGGTTCTTCTCATCTATTCCATTAGGATAGCCACCTGCGACGAGGTAGAAATATTCTAACTGTGTCTCGTCAGTTACTCATTAAAAACTAATGTGAATACAAACACCAAACCGTTTTTCAACACAGACAGATTGTGTGTTTTGAATGCCAATGCCTCATTAACCTGGAGGTTGTATTTTCGGTTACTCCTAAAAATCACAATGAATGCATTAACAACATCGACTCTGTGTCCTGACTTGATTGTATGCTTTGCCATTGCTGATAATTCAAACAGAACACGGAGTCAACGTTTGTGACGCATCGTTTGTGATTTTTTGGAGCGAGTGGAAAGGCATCCTCCAGTTTTCCGTGGCTTTGGTTAGCAAATATCACAGTCCCCTGTGTTCCAAAAGAATTTGTGTTGACGCTGCGGCTACCCTAGTAATCATAGTTCTCATGTTCGTATTTGCGCCTGTCCTCTTGCGAAACACCAAACCATCCGAACAGAAGGAATGGGAACAGGTCGAAGGGTAGCAGCCAGGAGTGACTGGGAACTTGAGTTGTGCTCTTCCAGGAGTTCTTTTCTGAAGTGTAGATTCGAATGCAAGATTCGTTGACGTGACCTTTGGAAATCTCAGCTCGCTTTGTATCCTTCCCAAAATTGAATTATACCGAGCAATTTAAAGAACCTTTGACTCTAGAGTGCTTCTCGACGCACAGTTCAGATAACATTTGGCATTATCTGGATAAATATTCATCTTACCGTTCCGTATCACTCTTGATCGACCAGCTGTAAATATTACAGAATTCCTATCCTATTATTATGATCACCCCTTACGGAACACGGAATTCGATCGTTCTAAGGGGCTGAACGCTGCGAAGAGCGATAAACACTTGGGTCCACATTCACAAGGCGATATCGGTAGGGGAGTTGTCTCCAAATCTCCAAATGGGAAGTAATGTGTATGTGCATATATGTATATAGAGCTTGGCGACCTTAGGGGTTACAAACGAACACAGCCATTCTTATCAATAGTTTTTGCACACGGAACGAAGTATCGACCTTTCGCCAAAGTGACTACTGTGCCATGTCCACTTTAGAGCGTTTATTGGTTCTAGTTTCGTGCTTACTAAATGAAAGCTGGTTGTCTACTGATATGCAGCGATGTATACAAGATGCGTCAAACCTGATTACATTGTGATTTGAACGTGACAGTGAGAAGACGGACAATAGTAGATGCTAGCATTTCATATTGCCACTTCAGTATTAACTAACAATAACCAGTAATATATATTACACTAATGGAGTGGAGGTGAAGAAATGAAACAGAAACCGGAGTGAAGGGCAACGCAAAATTATATATAATTATTACACATAATTAATTTTGTACACATAATGTTGGTTTGAGAAGGCTAATCGCGACCGCATCAACGAAACGCAGGAAACGCGGAGTAGTGTGGCACATTCTGATGCAGAATGTAGACTCGAAATTAATCCTGTTACTGATAGCTAATATTTGTCTGGTGATAAATGAAGCCAGAAGTTTGTTTGATCCCTGGCCAAGGGAAACAGACTACACAGCCATATTCCGAACCCATGTTGGCAGATGTTCTTTCATCCCAAAGTTCCAGCACCTATCGGTTCTGCTGACGTAACTTTGACCGTAGCTACACACAAATTGATAAGTACCGTGTGAGTTGGGGTCAGCAAGTTGCTCTCCCTTCAATGAAGCTAACGGAAGCCTGCGAGTTCAGTCGACCGTTACGATTTCAGCCGAATTTTGGGCTCGCCTAATTGATACGACGAGACTTTTTGTTGTTCGAAGTGAAGAAATGTCACCTTTGAATGGTAATTCAATGTATACTTTTTTCTTCCCGACCGTGGAAACTTTGTCTACTGCTATTCGTTGCTGGATATGTCTGCTGACAAGTCTCAACAGGTATCAATCTCCCTGCTACGTGGCTGTAAGCAATCGAAATCCATTGGCTAATCATTCTAATGAACAATTACATCTAGCCCATGCCTCATACAGCATCGGCGTGAACACTATTCCGAGTCACCATAACCGACATCCAGGGCACTGAACCAGTAACTCAGGTAACTCAAACTTGAGTTGCCTTAATGATTATCTGAACTGATACAAACTGAAAATCCTGCACATGTGATAGTGGATCATGTGCAAGTGAGAACTTTTAAGATGAAACTGAACCATTTGGTTGCCCTGCTGTTTTTAGTCGACTGGTCAACTGTTCACATTTATACCATCTCCAACGCCCTCGGATACAATAACTGTCCCCTTAATATGTACTGCAATCCTTGTATCCGAAACTACGATTTCAGCTACGAATAGTTCATCTCATCTGACTTTTGATACACAAGTTACGTACACATCTTGTCAAGCTTCTATCATTTTTTATCGACTAGTGCTTGCACCACGCTTTTAGCACCTTATAATATCTTATATCCGAATTGTTTTTTGGGCATTTTTAACCAGTTATGTTTAGAGAGAAGTTTCTAAAGCATATTTCTATTTCTGCTACTCTGAAACAGAACCACAGCCCGGATATAAATCGGACCTTGGGCTCCCTTCAGTCACAACTGACGAAGATTTCGACGCAGTTAGTCCGACATACTCACGGCTTCACCGAATTGATCGTGACCATGATCCTTACATGCCTATTCTTTCCCATCGTACTCATCCGTCTGTGCCAATCCCACCAACTGATCACCGGACAGCCCAAGAAACCGGTAAGTTTTTGCTATTTTATCGCCAAACCGAACACAGCTCGCTCGAGTGCTGAACTGTTCTCAGTCAAGTGTCTTGTAGCATGCGATAGAGTAGTAGATATCATTGATCGATTACGTTACAAAAAATGTGTTCCAAGACTGAGTGGACTATTTAACCTTGAACTTAATCGTGAAGATGAAACGAGATCAGTCTTGACAACTGAATCATGCAACGTGATTTTATTTTCATAATTATATATGGCCTACTTATTAGTAGCATATATTAATTAAAAAAAAGCTTGCGCGCTGTATAACTGACAAAACTAATTAGTGGCCGGTTGCAGTTTAGGTTTGCCGCAACAAATCGAATCGCAACTCTCATACGTTGAATAATTTGCACTATTTCTCAAATAATTTGAGTGAATTAGCTATACTCTTATGTAGCCTAATAGGACGTCTCCTCATAAGCTTAAACAAGGAATTAACTGATGAGTAGTAGGGGATTTTGCTTTTCATATAGATTGAACATCACCCACAATTGATCGCAGCTGTCGTATTCGAAATGGGCCGACTAGAAAGTCTATGGGAATGCGACAGCTGCGATCAGTTGTGAGTGATGTTCAATCTATATGAAAGAATTAACTGTTAGGACTTTCGCATGAAAATATGCATGTTTCATGCAAATCGATATAGATTTCTATAGCTTTCTAGCCGGGTATCTTCCATTTTTTCTGCAAACCAGATAACCTCAAAAGCAATTAGAACGACTGATGATGTACGTGATGGAGACTGCGTCTATCTGAACAAAATGAAACAGTTGTCAAGCCGATATAAGCCTGCATTCAACTCACTTAAACTTATTCAGTCATTCATTATATAACTTCCTATCCGCCAATCCCTAGCACATACACGTAAGTTAAACGATTCGATAAAAATTTGTTCACCGAACATTAAGAAGATGTTTTCCGATATTTACGTCTATCTTTTGTACTAACTCGCGTGTGCATGTATACACGCGTACACAATCTTTCTCAAAATACTTACTAGTATTTTTAACTCGTGAAAACACCTGCATGCCAGTTAACAAAATCTCATCTGATTGTCGTCTGTCATCTGTATAACCGCATTATCACTCATCCTCTTTTGTTTCGAGTTTCATTTAACCACAAATTTTTGTTTTGCTGTTGTCATCGTGGTTGATGTTATTGTTGTTTTTGTTTTCGTTCTTGTTGCCCTTCTTCCTCCCTCATTCCCTTCATCAAAATGACCCGCCACAACTTCGCTACCATTGCTTACCAACGCACTATTGCCCATGTACAACTACATGTATACATGCATCTCTATTCGGATAAACTTCCTAACCGTTAGCTAAGGAGCTGTGGTATAGGGACCGGTATGGTCGAGTTCCGT
The DNA here is from genome assembly GCA_014338405.1 of Paragonimus skrjabini miyazakii. Lineage (NCBI taxonomy): Eukaryota > Metazoa > Platyhelminthes > Trematoda > Plagiorchiida > Troglotrematidae > Paragonimus > Paragonimus skrjabini miyazakii. The sequence goes on from JTDE01000736.1 coordinate 76,387, forward strand.
TTGTTGATCATAAGGAAAGCTTTGTGCGTAGACCAGTCAGGGCTAGATCTTCGCCGTCCTACGCAACAGACCAGTGTCCTGACGAAGAGGCTCACTACACAAGCATGGGTGAAACTAAAAGCGTGTTGAAAAAACCAACTTCCAAGCCGGTGGAGACGACGAAATCCGATGACCGTAGACCCGACTACAGCGAAGACGAATCAAGTAAACAATATGAACGATTTCGCGGCTGGAACGAAATTCGTCCGGAAGGAAAAGAGGATGCTACCGGTTCCACCAAGAAACTACTTGACAGAACTCATCTCAACTTCTTTAACGAAGATCGTGGTTATAAACCGAAATACGAGGATAGTACATCCAGTCGCTATCAGTTTTTCAAGGATTCCTCCTTAAAGCCAATCGGACAGGCTTCCTACATTTTCCCTCACGATTCAGAGGGTCCAGGCAAGTCGTATACCAGGAACTATTCTAAAAATGCAACCAACGAAACGAACGATATTGATTATTTTTTGGCGCCAACTCCTTATCGCGTAAAGGAATGGGGCTCAAAGCAATGGGTTAGTGTACCTATTGGTGCCAGATCAACTCCAGAAGATAAACCCACTGTGCCTCTTAAGTTACCGTCATATCATCCTCCCACAAGTTCATCAGTGGCAATCAAAAGATCAGCAAGTGTGCGAGATTCGCAATATAAAGATTCTGTGCAACCAAAAGGAAGAAGAATTTTGCGCCGTAAATCTGATCTAGACCAGCATATTGAGGATCAATTCGATAAAGTCTATCGTGAAG